>BMAO01031151.1:0-183135 GCA_019973975.1 Trichonephila clavata | reverse complement strand
TGTCTCGAATTCTGAATGTGAACCAGTCTGTGATCTCAAGACTGTGCAGAGGTTTCAAAGAACGGGAGATGTTACCGACAACCAGTATCAGGTCGACAAGAGTCAGAACCCTCGCCAAGACCGATATCTGGTAATAAGTGCGCGACGTCAGAGGGGCAGAACTGCCAGAGCACTGGGTTCTTCGCTCAAAGTCGCCACAGGAATACGAATTTCGGACAAACTGTTTACAGGAGACTCAATCATGCTGGCCTGTATGCCAGAAGATCAGCAGTTTGTGTTACCCTCACATCTGCGCATAAACGCGCTCGTTTGAACTGGGGTTTGAAACATCAACATTGGAGTGTGGGAGAGTGGGCCAATGTGATGTTCAGTGATGAGTCCCAGTTTAGTCTGAGTAGTGATTCTCGGCGCGTAACGATATGGAAAGAACGTGGAACACGTTTTGAACCAAGAAACATAACGGAAATACATCATTTTCCATCAAGGGTAGTAATGGTATGGGCAGGCATCATGGTGGATGGCCGCAAAGATCTCCATTTCTTTGACACGGGGTCTGTGACTGCTCTAAGATACAGAGACGAAGTTCGTGAGCCTTATGTTCGCTTGTTTCGAGGTGCTGTCGTTCCCGGCTTCATATTCATGGATTATAATGCGTAATGTCACCGAGCGGTGCTGATTGATGACTTCCTTGAAACGGAAAACCTCCAGCGCATGTCATGCCCTGCGAACTCCCCTGATTTAAATCCTCTCGGGCATGTATGGGATATGCTCGGGAGACAAATTGCAGCCCTTTCGCACCCACCAAGCTCCATTACAGAACTGAAGAGAGCTCTCCAAGAACTTTGGAACCGTTTGAGCCCACAACTCATTCATCATCTCATAGCAAGTATGGTAAATCGCTATGCAGTGTGCCTGGCTGTCAGAGGTGACTAGACGCATTATTAAACTGCAGCATCAGTATTTTATTTAATATTTTCTTTCATTTTTCTTTAAAGTGTGAATCCGTGCTATGGTCAGTGTTCTTTCAAACTGCTACTTTGGATAATAAAATTAATTATTATCATTCTTTTGATTTGCTTTCTTATTTTATAACCATTTTACACTCGCATATCACGTTTCTTGTCATTCTGATTTACAATTCCTTCTTTATTCACATAATTATCAATTATGCTTAATTTTTGGACTCCCCAGTGTATATATATATATATATATATATATATATATATACAGGGTGTCCAGCCTTATTGTGATCCAATAGCTAATTCCCGAACCATTCGCTTTAGATATGCACTTCCAATTTGAAAAAATGTTTTAAAACCACTAAAGACTGTAAAAAACCCATTTAGAAAAAAATTACAAAAATTAAATTTTTATACGGTTTCCAGGTCCTATCTCCTCTTTGTACAAATATAACAACTTATAAATGTATAATAACTTATATTTTAATAAATTTCTGGGATTTTCATCAGGCTAATAAAATCTAATATTTTTATGCATGACTCTTTAATATCGTGTAGAAGAAAATACATGATATCAATCATTGAATCCTTATCAATGTAAAGAAGTACTTTGATTAAGCCACGATTTTCTAAATTATTACTAAGCATATTAGAGATTACCAGAAGTCTGTACATATACATTAATTCATTTTAACTCTAATTCAAAAGACGTTGGAAATAAAAGGATTTCCTTTTAGTTTTTTCAACTTCATAACTCATCTTGTCAGAAACACAAATTAAAATATCTCACAAACAATCTCTGATAAAGAATTTCTATGAAAGCCTCGAAAGTAGATACTGGGATCTAGCAGACTAATATAACCATTTATTATGTTTCCAAGTGACAGCATTCAGCTGAAAAACGTCCAACTAAATCATAAATCCTTAAACTACTTACGAAAATTTAGAAAAGCATTTTTTAAATCAAATATACAATTTAACTTTCCCAGTAAATTTTAGATGGCTCAAACTATTGTACTGAGTACTTTTGAAATACTTGGGAATAATACCTTGGAATCTGATTTTATTTATATATTTTTCATTTTATTCGGTTATTTCATATGTATTCAATGTTTCCTTTCTTCTTTGATATTCTTTTACATAAGTTATTTTTTAGTTCTATCTCCGGTAGATAAACTTAAGAGAACAATCTGAAGCAAATATTTTGTTCTATATGTATAAATTTAATTTATGAAAGTGACCAAAATACGTTTATATACTTCTTATTTCATAGTACTAATATATGTTTAAATTGTGGAGGAAAATAGTATTGATTGATTAGGTTATAATAGTTAGGCTTAAATAAATGAAATGAAAACTTAAATAAATTTAATAAAATTGTGATCTTGAGTAATTTCAGAAAGATAAGGACAGCTCTAAATTAAAATTATTAATTTTTAGACCCGCAGACTTGAAATTTGGTAGGCATGTTCCTTTCACGGAGTAGAGATCTGCTAAGATTGGATTTTTTTTTGAGAAAATAGGCCAACAAGAGGCGTAGCGAGTGCTTAAAAGATTTATATATAAAAATTATTGTTTTTGCACTGTTGGACATTGTTGAAATTTGGTAAGCATATTTTTCTTAGTGAACAGAGATCCGTTATGAACGGATTGAACAGAAATGAACTTCTATTGGGAGCGGGTTTTACTGGGGCGTATAGATAATAAAAAATTCTCGTTTTCGAACTACAAGACCTAAAGAAATTAAACTTTGTATGCATGTTTCTTTGTTGAATTGAAATCCTTTAAGATTATGTCTTACTGAAATCTCGACTCTCAAAGAGGGTTGAAAAGGTGATTGGCAAAATTTCCGGTATTTGAATTTTGCACTCGTGTTTATTTTAATGAGTAGAATCCACTATAATGGGATTTACGAAAATTCAGTTTGGGGGAGGGATTGCCGGTACGTAAAGGATAATTCTACTTCTATTTTAGAAATCCAAGTCATGTCCTTTTTAAAACAAAAGGTGTGTGAGTTATAAGAATATTTTTCAATACAATCGAACGCATAATTCTAGCATCAAATATATGTGTATACATATATATATAGAGATTTTCATATCATGTAAGGTGTTAAACGTAATAAAATAAATAGGAAGTTAATTAAAAGATACAAGGTATTTTTCATTTACTTTGCACCGTTATGAAATTTCTTTATTGTTCTAGCGCAACAACTAGCGTAAGCTCTTATTTAATTAGGCTTCATTTTTTGACTAATTTGTTCTGTAATAAATAGAGATTTGCTTTAATGACTAAACTAGCTAAATTTCGTTCTTCGATTGAATATGTGCAAATGGGATTGAAATCTGAAATATTAAAACATATTTATGAGATAGCATAACACAGCCAAAGACGAGAGGGAGTGATGAGGGAATGGATTGCTTATATTATCTTAAATTATCCTTTAAAATGTATAACTATTGTTTTATTTGTATTTATAACTCATAATATAAAGAAGTGAAAATTCTGGAATTTTCATCAATAACCTTAATTTGTATAAATTTTTTATTGATATAAATTAAAAGTAATTATTTGTGCTTAGGTTCTTCTAAATTTTAATGCATTCCTTGGAATTCCGGAAATGAATAGCTGGAAGATCATAAATCTTAAAATTAATACACATACCCTCCCTGATTATAGATTTTTATTATGTTGAAGTGTATGATATTAGAGAATTTTTTTTTCTTTTGTATATTTCTTTTTATTTTTATTTGTATATGCATTACTTATTTATTTGCTTGGAGTTAGCAAGTTTATGTTACAAATACATAATTGTAAAAAAATTGTGTAGAATTAGTAAATCTAATATTATAAAAAAGATACAAACACACACAGTTACAAAACTTTTTTAGTTTCTTAAACAGTTTTTAAATCATTAATTTACAATTAATTTTTTTCATTTAAAGTATCCAACGATACTTCCGACAACTTTTTAAAAAAAAAAAAATGAAGATAAGGGGATTTTTTTTTGTTGTGGTTTTTAGATTTGTTTAGTACATCTTAAGAAAAATATACTAAGATTGAAAAGAGAAAAATATAAATTATTATTACTAAAATAAGAAAAAAATTGGTAAAAATTTACAAAAAGTAACAAAAACGGGGCCCCATTCTGTACCAAAAGTTTATGAACAATTTTTCAATTCTGATGGGTTTCTATGTTGTTCATTTTTTAAAATGACCTTCAGGATAAGACTACAAAGACTAGAGCAATTTGTCTTAGTTATTACATGAAATTGCTTAAAAAAACAGCGATTATATTAACATAAGGGACTGTAAATTTCGTAATAAAACAGTGATTGATAAATATGAAGGTAAAAACACTTCTACTATTATACAGAACATACACAAAAATTTCAGTTAATTATTTTCAAAACTTTTTAGTAATCGCTGGCCCCGTTTGAACATTTTCAAAAAAATACATTTCGAGTAAAACGCGTTTAAAGTATGACCTCTTGCTTAAAGTAATGGCATCTGCTTTTCCTAAAACACTTGTAGTTTTTGTTCTAGTGAACAAAAAAAACTTGGTATTTTTATAAAGCTAATAAGACGGCCTATAAAATAAATTCATAAAAATTGTCAATATTTGTCAAAATGCAAAATTTTAGGATAGTCGAATACCTTAAACACTACCTACTATCAATAAACAAAAATTATAGAGCTTGTTTTTCGTTTTTTACATAAATGTTAAACACAAATTATACACAAAATCTTTAAACTGAGATTGGAATTTTTCTTTATCTCAAAAAACGAGTGAAATAAAATTGTAACATGTTTATCATTCTCCCTTTTCCAATCATCTAAAAACGCATTTATCTTATGCATAAAGGCAAACAATTTTATGGATTTTATTCGCTTCTATTCAACGCATTAACCCCAAATATTCATCGCTGTGCATTCATGAATTTATAACTTTTAAAGGCCATAAGTAATTCTAATGAATCTCAAACAGTACTCCAAGAACATCGTAAATATGAGTACTAAAAATAAAAAGAGAAAATAATACATTTGATTACAAACGTGATCTTTACAGATCACATTGTGTCGAAGACAAAAAAAAAAGGAGAATTAAAGAAATATTCAATCAATTCCGAAATGTCATAGATTTCTCTATGCAAATATTGAATGCGTGGAGACAAAATACATACATATTTTATACATTATACAGATTTATTTGTATGCTTAATGACCGGAAGCCAACTTACAAAACCATTCTCATTCACTTAAGATGGGGGGCATCCCTACATAAATATAGGACAACGAAATCTCTGACTTCGCCGTTATATATTCAAACCCCCACCATTAACAGAACGCAAAGCTGAAGAAAAGCGTAGGTGCGCTAAAAATTTATTAGAGAACACTCCCTTTGTTAGAGAAACACGTGTTTTTGATAGTTGGTCCTATCATCATCATAATGATCATCGGATGGGGAAAACGTCGAGAACGGGAGGGGGGAACAAAAAGCCGTGGGGGAAGGATTCTGATGACGCGGTCAGAGGTAGATCGTTCAATGAGGAGTCTGGATGGAAGCAGGGGAGAGAAATTTACGCGCGTGCTGTGGTTCTTTAAGTTTCCTCCACTCGTCCGCTGGGCGCCCCTTTGTTAAATGACGTCACGCAATGCCTCCCCCTAACCCCCTTTTCATTGAAGTCGGGAAGGGAACAGTTCTTGAAATGGTGTGCCCCATTCATGGGACAAGATGGTTCAACATACAACGGTGCTAGAAAAGCTTGAAAATGCAGACACATCAGATTGATACTCGACTTGATTAGTCTCGTTTTAGAAAAGGGGAGGAGGTGTCTCGAACCTTACACTGTGATAAATGGAATATCTGTTGACGCCCCCGATTTGCGAGGTGCATGTGCGAGGGACAGAAGCGACGAGACGTGCGTGAAGACACGTGTTGGGATTTGTTTGGCACCGACTGGAGAGTCAAATCTCTTCTTTCCAAGGGTTGTTACAGAGATAGAATATTCTGCCGACCAGGGAATACTGGAAGTTTTTAGAGAGGAAGCCCTTCTGGCCATCTGACTCTATCCATTACTTTGATAAGTTTTTTAGACTTCCTTTTAAAAATGGGACAACTTTTAGCTTGAGTATTACTACAGTTATAACTAAATAAAAAATCGTACAGATAATAGTAACCAGAAATACAGTCGGACCTCTATATAACGAAGTCGCTGAATCCCGAAAAAAAGTTCATTATATGGAAAAATCGTTTATAGAGGCTCATCTTTCAATTTTCTTTACAAACCACTTAAAACAAATTTTAAATTCATAAACACTATATATTAAAAAATAATTATTCACACCTTTTTGTAAATTAGTAAAATTTATTTTGTGTATCTTACCTATCAAGAAGAAAGAAAGAAAAACTGCAAGGAAAGTTTCTTGATGTCTTTATCCACTTCCTGAAGAATTTTTTTTCTTTGATGCTCAAGCACTTAGCGTTTTGATATTTCCGACCTACAAAAAACGAAATTACCAGTACGACTGATAAACACTACTAATGAACGGAGACTAGTTCAGGGACACGAGACAACTCCACTGAGAGGGAAAGGGGATATTGAACATGTTTCCAAAGAACTGTACAATGGGGGGAAGGTTGCACTTATTGAATGAAACGCTGAGAATTCTATTGCTCTTGGCAAGTTAGGTATCTAATAAAAGCAGTTCAAGATCTATGACGACCATAAAATGAGTTAAAAATAAGAATAGCTTAAAATGTCCAGAACTACTTTTAAAAAAGTGAGGGAAAAATTGAATCACAACAGGAAAAATTTCGTTATATAGAAAATATACTTCTCTATTGGGAGGTTATTTTACGAAGAAAATCGTGAAATGTGCTCTTGATTCCAGGAAAAAGTTTGCTATATAAAAAAATTCGCGAAATGGAGGTTCGACTTTAATTAATTTTGATGTCGAAAATTCGAATAAAAACGCACACGCACAACAATAAAACTTGAATGATTATAAACCATGCAATTCAAGTACACGCAAACATAAAATGTGTACATAGAACATTATTTACAACTTAACATGCATGAAACTAAAAATTTACGTTTATCTTGAAAATTGCTTCAATAAATATGATGATTAATTGCATAAGTAAAACGTACAATCACAAACAATTCATTGACAACTATAGCTCAGATTTATATTGTAGTTTGGAGGGGTAGGAGCACTTAGTTCTTCCGAACCTTCATCTCCTTTCAGTGCATTTGCTTTCAAATTGTCCTTTTTTATAAATAACTTTTAAAACTTAACTAAAGAAAAATAGTAGAAAGAGAAATTACTGCAATATGGATAAATTTACAATTATAAATAAAATGAAGATAAATATTAATAAAAAAAAACTTGAAAAGTTTTTTTTTTCATGGTGGGAGTGTTAGGAGAGATGCCTAGACAATCCGGTTGCAACAAAGGAGTCCGAGTTAAAGAGATAAAATAATTAGATATAAAAAGTTAAAATGAATTGGTATCGAGGGGAGCTTCTGCGGATGGCTGATCAGAGAGGTCAGCTAATTTTTGCATTTAAGTTTAAGTGAGAAGCTCGACCATTCAATAAAGGAATAATATATAGGTAAGCGAAAGCATATTTAGGAATTAAAGAGAAGTAGGATCATTAAGGATTGATCTGGGTCTGTGGAAACTAAGATCAGGAGTATGTTTTTCGATGCTAGTGATCGATTTATAATCAGAGTTGTCAACTTTATTAAAGAAGTTGGTAGCATTTCTCCTGATCTTTTGTCTAATTGTTGGTATTTTACCCGCAGCTCTGCGATTTACATTCCTCATAAACCAGCTAGCGTTAAAAATTTGCCTGACAAGTAAACTTTGAGAGAACTTCCTAAATAATTGATATGTGCTTTTGCTGCATGTCCCCAAAACAGGGAAAGCGTAAGTAAGGATAGGTTTTAGGATTAGTGAGTAGATAAGCATTTTGTTTTTATTACTTAATTTTGATTTTCTGGAAATTAAGGGGTAGAATTTAAGCGCGGCTTTGTTAAAAATTTCCACTAATAAAAGTTGCATGTTTGAAAGTGGAGTTTTCTCAAGGATAAAAAAAAATAATAATAATAATTCCTAAGTAATTAACTTGATTAGAACAGGGGATTCTATTCTCTCTAATGTAGAGATGTCTGGGTTTTTTTTTTTTTTTTTTTTTTTTTTTTTTTTTTGTATCTAGCGAAAAATATGACTTCTGTTTTTGAAGTGTTGATGGATATTTTCCACATGGGGTGAGCCAGTGGTCAAGCAGTGTTAGGTATCGTGTGATCATATATGAGATGTGTTAAAGTTGGTTCTTTGTGTAAATTTATATTTAAGTTTTAGGGTTAGTTTCTATGCATCTTAAAATACTGCTATAAATTTGGAATTATTCTAGTGTTAATGTAAAAAATTTGCTAATTTGGGAGTAATACAAAGAAATAAATATTTTCATTTTAAGGGGATGTAAAAACTCCTAATGAAGATTAAGTATGTTTCTCTCTTAAGCGACTGCTTAAAACATTTGTGAAGTATGATTTATTACATTGAATATGTATTTTATATGTAAAATATGCCAATACTGTGCATATTGATTACATTAGCAAGTGATTCTGAAACTTATTTTCTAATAGCAAATTAAAAATTATGATTTTTTTAACTTTACTATTTAATTGTAAAATCATTTGAAACTTACTTTGAAGTTACTTAATATTCATACTAAGAGGAAAAAGGCACATTTACAGAAAAGTAACAAAATTTTCTTATAATATGTATAGGTTAATCAAATGAGTTAACAGTCAAGCATCATGGAGGATTTCAATAAGTAGAGTATAATATGTATAGGTTAATCAAATGAGTTAACAGTCAAGCATCATGGAGGATTTCAATAAGTAGAGTATAATATGTATAGGTTAATCAAATGAGTTAACAGTCAAGCATCATGGAGGATTTTGATTTAAGTCAATTTTATAGTAACAGAAACCTAAATATGACTTAATTCTATTATTCATGAACAGAATTAATATGTTTGGGTTAGCCAATGAAAAGATGAAAATGTCTTTTTATACTGATTAAGTATATTTTGACGTGTTTTAATTATATACATTTATAAGAAGTTTCAAATTCCCACAATAAAAGAAATACATTTCTAACTTAACAAGAGCTAAATATTAGATAGCTTTTAGAAATATTTGTTTGTATATGAAATGAATATGTATGCTAACAAAGCAGTTTTCATCTAAGCATAGTAATATGTTTGAACCTAGGAAGGCGCAATGTGAGTATGTTATTTAAATACATCAAATGAACTTTATTAACAACCTACAATCCTTAAAAAAGAATAAATCATTTCTTACTTTTTAACTGTGTGTTATTTAAGTTAATTAATTATAATATCAAAAAAAAAATTTTACATTTTTACTACTTAGTACATTTTTAGTATTTATTTATTTGCAATAGACAAGAAATTTTAATATAAAATTGTTGAATAATCAAAAAATACAACATTTTAATTAATGGTGCTTATTATAATCAATATAATTAAACCATAGTTTTATTCCAAAGGGAAAATAATTGTAAGAACTCACTTTAGAAACTTTGCTATGCTATAATTAAATTTTAACAATTAATGTTATATGTATGCCTAATCCGATTAGAGCATAAACAAGTTTTGAAATATTCGATAAACTTTCAATTTCCATTACGATGCGTAATTCTATTATTAAAAGAGTGAACACAAATAATTTAAATTTATAATCTAATTGGAAGAATGTAACTTTAAATCCCTTACGGGGATTGAATACTATTTTCTGGTTTACAAATAATCGCCTTAATATGAAAGAAAATGTGACTACAAATTAAAAAATGATTTGACAGTTTGACGATTTGAGTAAAAGACAAAAATAGAAATTAACTTAGCTTGTATGCTTTAAAAGGATTAAAAAGTTTTTCTTCTCCCTCTAAGTATAAACATTATTTTTGCTTATTTCCCTCCCCTCCCCCTTCCTCCCCAATGAAAAGGTCATCAGTCCTAACAAAGTTACCTTTTCGTTTTAATGTATTCATATATCCTTAATTTACAAAAGACAGATTAATTTATTATGAAATAAATCATATCAATAAATAAATGTAAACAGCTAGTTTTTTTTAGGATGGAGTCGTGATGATCTACAATGCTAAAGCGATTTTCTAAGAGAGAAAAAGACTAGTTTTTTTCTAATTAGACCTTAAACCCGAAAACGGATTTTTTTTTTGCCCAAAATGTTCAAAAACAAAAGGCACACTTTTTTATTGCATGTTACTAAGCACAATACTTAACAGAAGACAAAAATGGAAGAATTTCATTTCAACTTTCAATTTTAAAGTTTTTACACTATTTTTTTATTTTATCATTGAGGAACAAAAAAACCCTACGTAAAATTTGCTTTGTATAAGAACTCTCTGCATGCTATGAAGAACATTCCACATGTCTTAAAAGAATTTCTCCCATACTTAAAAAAAAATTTCATATTCGTGCCTCTTTTTCAATCAGTTGAGGATTTTGTGTGTGTGTGCGCGTATACATATACATATATATATATACATATATAATCAAAATTTCACTACAAGAGAGAGATGAATAAACATGACTAAAACTGAAAAAATTGTAATTGCAAGATAACCAGACAATAGCATTTAAAAGGAAATATGAAAAATTAAAATAATAGAGTTAAATGTAAAAAAATATAAAAGAATGGATGCTACAGTATTATAAACATTGCTGACTTAAGACAGCTTACATATAAAAATTATATATATATATATATATATATATATATATATATTTTAAACAAACACTATTATTTTTAATTTCTCATATATCCTTTCTAAAATCCATTGTCTGGTTATCTTGCAATTTCAGTTAGTTTCAGTTTTGATTATTGAAATTATTGATTATTCATATATCTCTAGTACATAATTTTGACTATATGTATATATATATACATATAGTCAATATATATATATATATATATATATATATATGTATATATATCTATGTATATATATATATATATATATACATATAGTCAATATATATATATATGTATATATATATATATGTATATATATATACATATAGTCAATATATATATATATATATATATAGTCAATATATATATATATATATATATATATATATATGCACACACACAATTTAAAGCATATTGTAATACTAAGTCTTACATTGCAATGGGGACAGAGATCACATCTTGGGCTTTTTTGGATTATCTTTTCATTTTAATTTCTTCTCAAGCAACAAAGTGCACTTTACATTGTCCATCCATGTTCTTTATTGAATATTTTCAAGAGTCTAAATTCCTGCCTTCAATGAAAAATTTCCTCCTTCACCACAAAGAAAATCTCGGAGGAGAATTATATCAGTACCATGAACAAACTGCATATCTTAAAAAAGTCTAGCGCTAATAATATCACTATAACAACTAAAAATATAGTCGAATCAATAATAGAAAGAAGAAAATATTAGATCCCGTATAGCGTATGGGCAAACCAGCTAAACGGTTATTATAAAATAGATACCGCATATATTAATGAAATCGTATTTAGCTTATTAAATGTGATTTTTAAAAAACTGTGTGTGTGTGTGTGCGTGTGTGTGTGTGTGTGTGTGTGTGTGCGTGTGTGTGTGTGTGTGTGTGTGTGTGTGTGTGTGTGTGTGTGTGTGTGTCTATAATATTGTTCTATTTGTTCCTTCCTCAGGAACTATGAAGAAGGAAAGCAGAACTTGAATTTTGGCACTTTTCTGTTCATGTTGAACATTTTTGTTTATGATAGGTTCTTGATTATATCAGCATTACTCTTGAAAACCCTAAGCTTATAGAAAACATTTTCACATTTTCTCTATTGCATCAAATGATATCAGGGTTATAAGTAAAACTGTAAAATCAGCATATGTCTTTAAAAGGTTGATTTAGAATTGGGTTCAAACTTAAGAATGTATCCATCTATTATAAATTAACACTGCACAAAATCGTAAACCTTCCTCAAGTTAAAACTGTTTCATAATTACTATAAATGAGTTTGGCTTTTACACACAATTTTTTTAATTGTATCGCATTCCCAAAAATAAGATGCACTCAATACAATCTTCTAACTATACGGAATAAGAACCAAACTTAAAACACATTTTCAAAAGAAAGAAGTTCACATTATTAAAACAAGTTTGTTTGATTATGTATACATATTTACAGAAATGTATCTTTTAAATTTAAAAAAAAATGATACATCATTTTTTTTTTTACTTCAGCCACTAAAATTTATAACGTACACTTACCATTACAACATATTATACAAAAAATGGGATATATTTTATGTATGAAAAAGGCAATTTGTTCAATATAGAAGTCGAAATAAAATATAATTATCGGAATATCTAAGAAAATATGTCAAGTTTAAATAGCATTTTTTAACTTTACACGAAGATAGTCTTAAAATAATATGTAGGTTTTTATTTTAACGTGAAAGAGAGTATTGATCAATTTGGCATTACAACAAAAGAAATGAAACGTGAAACATATATTAAGTATAAAAAAAGGATTAATTTTAATAGAAGTTAGTTGTATAATAAAATAAAATATTTTCTGTACATATATTCGTTAATTCAAAATATAGCATTAATATTGAAATTTTTTTTTACCTTTATAAAATAAAAGTTTTCTGATTTTAGGTCTTGTTTCGCAACTTAAGACAAAGAAAACCAAATTAATTTTTTTTTTCCTTTTCCTTTTTCTGTCGCACAAAAAGGTAAAAAAGAAAACATCTTCATTAGAAGTAACTTATCTACATACTTACATTTCAGAGACTAGGAATCAGCGTAGGAATTCATGCGCCTCATTCCCCTGTGTAACTGATTCTGTTTATGACCATATTTTACATTTAAATCACACTTTTTATTAGTTTATTTAATTACTCTTTTTAACAAAGTAATTTGTATAATTCAAGGAAACAGAGTTCATTATATAACGATACAATATACTCACTAATTAATCAACTGTGCTAGCACAGCTTTCCATCACAATTTGTTATTTGTACGCAACCCCATTTCTTATAAATGGTAAAAATAGTGTTTTTAAAAATTATTTCTGGGAATGTAACGTTTTTAAGGATAAACATGTCTTCAATTTCACAAACACTCTACCCCAGAGATAAACGACACCGTGTACAAGTACTGTTATTTAAAATGGGTTGTAAATTTCGTTCTAACAAATCAAACTGGTTCGTCCATTTTTTTATGCTACTTACAGATTACCAAATAAATCTTAACAAAATATGATGTACAGCTTTTGATCTTAAGATAACTAAATATAACCGAATTTTCCCTTTTAATTCTTACCATTAACTCTGTCGCGATTTCTCGCCTTCTGAACTGCAAGCGTTCACCAAAGGATGAAACATTTTTCTTAAAATGTACACTTTATTATGACTAGCTAATCCATATCTAAATTCGACCTAACCCCTATGGGAGCGTATCAACTTAAAAAATCTATATATACTTACCAATGGAAGGTTCTCAACAATAATGCTAGTCCTAGAATGCCTAGTCGGATTCTTTTTCAACTTGAACCACGACAATTTCTAAAGTTAACATCTCTAACTTCTTAAGCTCTGTAAGGCAACAATCACCATCCTCTTAACTTTTCTTTTCACTTGAACCACCTTGATAGCAACCCTCATTAACATAAATCTCAGTTCCTTTATAGAAAGAGGTTTTATTATCATATAATGTCATAAAAAGCATTTATCCTAGAAGATTAATAGGAATCGAGAGAATAGAACCCATTACAATTATTATAAAGCGAATAATAATCATATTTATAATAAAACCGTATCGAGAAAAATTTTAAAAAATAAATTATATACGAATTATCTAAATATTGTTGAGCACTGTTGAACTGACTCTGAGTATTGACACTTAAGTTAGATATAAATAATAATAAGTGACCCCTTCGTTGTGTGATTTTAAATTTGAAAAAGCAACAGTTAATAAAAAATTCTTAGTAAACGAGGGTAAAAAATAGAAACACAATTAGCCCATCTTTATATATTTTTTTGTTATTTTTAGATTTGGAACTAATGAGGGTACTATAGCAGGTAAAACACATGTTATCCTTTTTTTGACAGTAAAAGAGGTTTTTGAAGCGTGGATTAATTAAGCCCAGAGTAAACCTAATTAATCTACAAATTATTCTAAAATTAATAAGATTTTGCAAAACATAATGAAAAAATAGTAGGCATGAACCTTAAATCCCAAAAGTTATTACCAAAAAGTAACAGCCACTATATTTCAGTTATACTACTCTGTAACTCATAAGCAATTATGCTCTATGTAAATACATAAATAATGACGGGAAAGTTTTTATTCATGTATTTAACAAAGAAATTAACATCGGGAACAAAGAAAATCAAGTAACAAACATTTGTTGCATTTACTGTGATTTATTTTTAATTATTTTTCTGCGCATTAGAATAGTGTTGTATTATTGTGGAATTGTCAATAAATGGGTTATCTTAAAAAGTAATTTACTTACATTAGTATGCAATATTTTTTTTTGGAGCGTCATAGTTAGGTGACATCATTTGTTCCAACTGATTCCCACACTAACTGCGTTAATTTTAACTAGAATAACGAAGTATTTTGTTTGATTTGTGACTGTGATTAATTTCACTGCTATATTAACTCACGTTAATGAACAAATCATTATAAAATTGTAAAATTTGTGATCACAGTACCTAATGGTAGAGGTATTTCTAAAATGAAGATGCTGCGCAAATAAAACAATTCTCTGGGATATTACTATGGATAGAAAAGAACAAGTGTTTTACCACTCTGAACTTTTAATTAAATTGACCATCTTTTGAGAAACTTGCCTGGGGTTGTGTGTAATACTTTTCTTTTCAGGGGAAGTCAGATTTAGGTGGCATCTTTGTCTGAAACCTGACTCAAACATATTACGCTGACTTGAATTAAACCATCAAAGAATTTTGCCCGACTTGTGACTCTGATTAATAGAATGGCTTTGTAAAATCATGTTAGTGAAAAAAATCACTGTAAAATTGTAGAATTGGTGATCACTGTAGCTAATGATGTGATGGAGGGTGTCAATTTTCCATATTTTCAAAAATGTGCACGTCCTCGCTTAACTAAGTGCTAGAGAAATTTTTCCCCACATAACAGATATGACATTCTCTTTCACCCCATGCTCCCTTGACGTTGAGTTTGGGACACCTTGTATGATACTTTAAGTTGTGTGAAATGTGTTACATTTCTGTTACTCAAGATAAATATGAAACGTTTTTAAATGATTCCAATCCAAAAGGAGCCTATAATACTTTTCAAATATTTTCATTTTATTTAATTTGTAAATAATCTTATTCATACAGCTGGATTTTGCCTATTTTAGCCCTATTGAATGGTGTAAATTATCAGAATTAGACGTAGGTTTTTCTTTTTCTTATATTTTTTTACACACACTAATAATATTTAAAGTTCGGACGGAATAAAATAACATTTTATATTTAAATTAAAGCATTGAAAAGACAGATATTTCAGACTGAATATTTAGAAAACATAGTATTTAATATTACATACCCTTATAAAAAATGAGAATTAGTTTAATTTGAAATTAAGTTATATAATTATTTTAAAGTAAGAGGTCATACAATTCAAACGACAAAAATTGGTCAAAAAGTCAAATCTTATGTTTTTAGCTTAAATTAGCTTTTATATACAAAACAATAACGTCACAAAATCTGAAAGCTTTATGTTTAAAAAATGCTGAATTATGATGACTTTTACGTTCGTTTTTATTCACATCCCTATGGCAAATCAAAATTTTAAGCAGACTTATATCAGAAACTAGTTTGTCTTCATTTAAAATGCTAAGACTTTTTTTCTATTGTGCCAAATGCTTAAATATTTTTCCTAACTATTGCTAATAGTTTTTGTCACAAAAGTTGGTGTGAATTTTTTAATCGAATCAATGCGTATCTTTAAAAAATAATTGAATTTAGAATACATGCATTTTTTTAGCAATTTTCAATAAACTTTCATAAAAAGATGTATTGAACGAATACCAATCATGTTATCACAAAACCCATATCATCTTTTGTTATACATAATGCGACATACTTGTAAATAAAGTTTCATGCGTGTACATCAATTTTTGTAGAAGTAGCAATTTAAAATCACTTCAAAGATTTTAAGTTATTTTCATAAAAATTAAATGGTTAGCTTTTTAAGAAATTTCGAGCACAAATTCTGTTTTACCTATTATATACACAAAGGAGGCGACCAAAAAATTTTCAAAATCAATAAAATAAAAAAAAAATGGTAAATCATACCATGTCCCCTTAAATATTTTTTGAGCTTATAAAAGTGCTAAGCATTCAGAAAAAATAAATAAATTTTATAGCTAATTAGATAACACTCGTAGATACTTTTAGTTACTGAAACAATTTATTCTTCAATATTCTTCAGTAATCAATTCCCATCATATGTCTATTAATCTGTTATTTTGTTTGTATACCGTGTTTTGTTTCAGTAAATGTACGCTGACAATGGTGGTGCATTAGATTTAAGTTGCCCATTTAAGTTGAGTATAAACCACAATAAAATATTTTTCTATCATTCAAAATATAGTCAAACATTTGACTTCAAAACTTCAAAAATTAGCACATCTTTAAAATTATTCTATACAGCCATCACACTAAAAAATTTAAACCTAAAATATTTTTAAAAATAAAATGTTAAGAAGGAAATTAAGTTCAATTTATAAAGTATTATATTTATTTATTTATTTCCTATCTTTTCTGCCCCATGTGATTATTGAATTTTCCTAAATACAACGGTTTTTCTATTTTTCAGTAACTTCGACATTCTGTCTTTCATTTACCGAGACAGAAACTTAACATGAGATAATTTGTTAAAAATGACTGAGAAAACAACCTTTTAGAATATTTTCCGTTCATTTTAAAATAGCGAGGCATAAATAATGCTGCGGAAAACTCAAAATACGTTGTTTTGGTTTTATCAACGCTTTCCACCTTCTAGATCCCTCCTAACCGTTCGGGTTATGTGGATTTATTTGTAGAATGGAATTTCGTTTCTACGAATTGGCAGATTGTACCACGTGGCGTTCCCTCATAACCACCATCTGCGACTCTCGTAAACAGGACTTTTTTTTTACCTTCTATCTTCATCCACTGCAAAGATTACAGAAACACCGAACGTTCCATATTAATGTTCCTCTACCTCTATCCCTCTACTGACGTACTTTCCACCACTCTTCACTAGAGGGGGAAATATTAAAGGCAAAAAAGAGTGGAGATAAAAATAGGTAAAAAAATACCCCCCCCCCCTTTTTTTTTTTGCTAGTCAGTAGGAAAAAGAGGAAAGTGTCCGTCTGGAATCAAAACCTCGTTGCTCATGCTTCAACCTTATGCAAATGACACTTTTGTGTTCTTCTTAACTCCAGATACCAGTTGGTAGAAAATGGTGTGATTTAAAAAAAAAAGGAAAAAAGTAATGTTTTTTCCCGTTTTTTCCATCTTCTGTCGTTGCCCGTAGCAATAGCATTACATTATTCCTTTCGAAGATTTGACAGCAAATCACCATATAATAGAAAGAAATGTGCTATCTTGTAACTTGGCGAAAACCGTGGTCATAAAATGAACAACTGTGACCACAGATTTTTCCTTAATTTCCAGATTCCGAAAGGTTGCAAATAATTTATTTTTTGCATGCATATTTTTTTTTCTTTTAATTTCTTTATAAGACAAAAGAAATATATGTGTAACGGAGAAAAAAAATTGCATTATTCATAATGAATTTTTAAAATGGGAGGAAATTTTTTTAGATATCAGAATGTTACATGTAAAACATTAGTTTTCTTCCGAAGAAGTTCTTTCGAGTAAAAAAAAAAAAGAGAAAAATAAGTTATAGTAATTACTTTTTTATGAAAAGGAGTTTTATAATACTTAAAAGGATGTACACAAAAGTACAATTGAAGATCAAAATGTACTGTTATAATTGTAAATAGAACCGTTTAAAAGGTTTAAAATTTAAAATGCCTCTCCATTTTATTTAGAATTGAAACATTTCGAAGCATAGCATTGCTTATACTTTTTACTGAAATGATCTTATGATGCTAAAATTGAAGAAATAAAATTAAGTAAGAGATCTCCCGCAGCAAATATTTACTTAGTATCTAAAAACAAAAACAAAAATAAATTAAATATTTTCATGGATGATTTGCAAATAAATTAACAAAAAGAATACGTTTGAACCAATAAAATGATTCCTGAAAAACCATCTTTTAAAAATGGAAGGTAGTAAAAAATAATTCTTTAAGGAAATCTGAATTTGTAAAGAAAGGCGTGATACACAAGTTTGTGTCAACTCAAATTCTAACTGTATTTCTTTCCATTCAAGCAAAATGAAAACAGATGTAGTCTCAGAAAGAAATTATCGTACTGATACGCAGAAATATTTTCAAATCCTTGAATAAAAAAAAGGCTAAAAAGTTTGTTTTTTCACTTGAAAAGAGACTAATAAGGAACCTGTTTTATAAAATCCAAAAGTGACTTCTGTAATACTAAAATGCAATAGTTTTTTTAATTCTAACTTTGTTATGTTTTGGAGATATGATGCAGAAAATTAGTTTTCATCACTTTAATTTGATTAACTTAAACAGTGCGAATAAGGGAAACTTTAAATTTCCCGAATATAAAGAAATAAGATTTCATATTGATATATTTCATTATTTTTCTTTGTAGCTGTGTATGCAGTACATACAAAAAAAAATGCCAGTTTCTTTATCGAAGTCTCAGTTTTTGCTCTTTCAAAGATATACTCACCTTAATTTTTCAGATTACAATAATCTCCACCCTTTTTAACCCAATTGTGATTTCATAATCTACAATTTTCTTCAAAAATTGAGTTCTACGTGTACACTTGGATATGTTTAAACTTGAGGGAATTAATATAAGAGTAATATATACAACATGATAGTAAGATGTGTGAATTTTTCTTTTTTTCTTATACATAGAAATACTCTTTCTCTTTCTGTTATATTTTCTACTCTTATCGTTTTTCTTCCTTTGAACCTTTTTCTCTTACTCTCATAAGTATTTCATAAACATTTCTTGTCAATCTCATACCATATTTCTTCATATGTTTTAAATATCTGATTTAGAAATAGAAATTATGTAAAGGTAAAACTTTTCCCAGCTCATTTTAAAGCCCTGGTGAGTGAGTGTTATTAATGCCCCACTTTGAGAACTGTTGTTAAAGTATCTCGTAATTCTGAATCTCACTCAAATGATGAGGATGAAACCTAAATTGGTATCATCCTCCTAACTTTTACACTTCATCCACGCAAGGGCTTTGAACCTTGACAGATTTAACGTGCCCTATAGCCTCTCAAAATAGTGGGTTTTCAGTAAATTAGGGCTCGGCAATACCAGATACGAGTTAGCTACTACGACCACTCGGATACGAGGAACAAATTAAAACCCTAAATTTAATTAAAACCTGTTACATTACTTTCCTTTATTAGTCCAAAAAATGACTCTCAGGTTTAATATTTCGTAATCCAGATCTCCAGTCCATTCAATCTCGACATCAGCATATCTGTCTACTAGACATTATTATCTATTACTACGAGATTATTACAGATTACGCAAGCATATCATCTTTCAAATGAATTAAAGATCAAGCCTTATTATTATTGAATATTTATGTTTCTTCTAGCAAAAATATTAAGATAAATGTGAATTGCTTCATCTGGTATCTTGAATCCAAATGAAAAGTTGACGTCTCAACTTCCTTCATTTCCTAAATTTCGATTTATTTTTGCCCGATTCAAAGGATTTTTCTCAGTGTTATCGGGTATCGATCCATATTAAGCCCGTGAAAAAAACAACTATTTTTTGGTATTAAATATCTTTATCTGTGAAGATGTTTTCCCTGAATAGTATAACAGTCTACTCTGATCCTATTCTAGCAAGATGATGCATATCGGTCAAAACTGTGTAGTTAATTTTTTTTCTGGATTGACAGTCAGAGATTTCGTTTTCATTCCAATCTTCAATAATAAAATGTAACGGATCTGTAAAATAGTCGTTTTTGAAGCTTATTTTTTTTATTTGCATCAATTCTAGTGACTTTCCGTTTATGTTACAAGATGTGTGTACACAATAAGCTGTTTGAAAATATTAACTTAAAAAGGAATTACTTCAGATATTCTTTCAACACCATTAATCGAGGGAATTTCTGTTGGTATAACTATGATAACTTAGAACTAGAAGTTGAATAACAAAGATCATTTTATATAAATACGTAAGTCTCACATACATAAATATCCTTAATTCTTGAATGAATCAAAAATAAGAAAAGGAAGTGTTAACATTTTTTTTTCATTTTACATCAGAATAGTTATGATTGATATTTATAAACATTATTTACTTTCTTTTATTAATGAATCGCTTAAAATAAATAGTTACGTCAGAACTAAAAAGCCAAATATCGTAACAAGGGGTTATACCATATCTTTGGATTGTGCTAAATTATCTAAAGTAGCAAAAAAAGAGTATTATAATCAAATTTATAAATAATCTGACTCGTTATAAGAGTAAAAAAAAATTGTAAAATCTGTTTTTATGTTACAAATGAATGATTTTCTAACTTTCACAATTGAACGTATTTACAGCGTTAAATAAACACTTAGACGTTCTCTAAAATATTTACATTTGTAAATAAAAAATGTATATATTTAGATTAAATAAAAATGTATATATATATATATTATATTCTGGAAGTCAGCCTTTCTTTGTTCAGTCTTTAAGTTTATCGAACGTTCTTTCTCGTTTTTCAACGGCCCATCTTTATTCCGTAGGCTATATTTATCTCTCCCTGTTACTGTACACACCACATAATTTTGTCATTAATCATATTTTTCTAATCATACCAAAGAATTCCCTAGCAAACTATTCATCCATAAGTTAAACTATAATTTCTCACTTCATTTGCATTATTTATAAATATCATGAAATAAGTATCGTTAAATATCTGCGTTGAAATGAATGCAGGAAGCAAACTAGTTAGAAAATTATTTTAAGTATTTATTTTCATGTATTCCAATAAAGACAGCGTCTACTACAATAGAAGATGTCAATTTTCTCCATTGATGTAAAAAAGTGTAATCTACATCAATATCGAAGAATGCCTTTATATACATATACTATTTACGAAATTCAAATCATTTTCATTCATATCATATTTTCAGAAACAATTTCCAGAAATAAATGTAGTTTTGCTGGAAGTAAGAAAGATAAAGCAGAGTAAAATCACAATACCCCGAGAGAACAAAACTCATCCTTTCAGAACTATCGGAATAGTTTCAATAGGCTAAATGTGCTTCATACTAAACATTTCTTTATCAAATTCAATCCTAAAAATAATATTAAAAAAATGATGGGAGAGTTACATTTAAAAATCAATGAATTAAAATTTTGAGTTCAGCATTGAAAATAATAAGCTTTCCCATTCATAGTTAAAACAAGCGTGGGTATTATATAAATTATGCATGATCCTGTTCACAAATAATATACATCAGTTGTAACATGGAAAAGATAAATGGAGATATGCAAATAATAAAAAAATATAACCCAATTCTAACTTATTAATGTTAATTTGCAATAAATATGTTGTATAGTTAAACAGCTTGAATGTGTATTAGAGCGTTAAATCTGTCAGAGCTCATCCACAACAATGGTGTGATGTAGTTATGGGGAGTGAAATGTGAGCTAGGTTTCGTTCTTTTCACTTGATCGATGTTGAAAATTAAGATGTTCACATCAACAGTAACTCTGCATTGCTGCTAACTCAAATTTAATCAATCAATCAGTCAATGGAGTAATCAAAACATTAACATAGAGTTTCTACCAAAAATTAATGGTATTTCTTTGAGGTTTTGCAAAACTTTTCTAAAATACTTTCTACCTAAGAAAAACTAGAATTCGCACTAGAATCTCACAAAGAAATTAAACTAAGAGCTGATTTTTTCTTGCTTTATTAAACGTATTTAAAACTCTGAACTTGAAAGAATGACATAAATAAGTATATACTTACTTTTGAATAAGAATGTAACTAAGGCAAATGAATAGCTTGAAGATAAATAAATATAACCTAAAAGAATCAGGATGCAATAACTACTATCATTAAATCTAAACTTGAATCTAGGCCTTGCATATTACTGTCAACGTCAGCGATTACGTAACGTAATTCCAATAGCCTCTATTCGTGATCTCAACACAATGAGTTTCTATCCCATGATCTCTTCACCTCTAACCTAATCAATCATTTCTCCTCTTGACTACATAAAGAGGAAGCTTCTTTTGGAAAACTAGAAGGTGTAGTTTCTTTCATTTTTTACACGTACGCATAAATTTCGGAAAATGAACTTGAGTTTTCGAAAGAAGAATCAATAGAACAGAATAAAATCTAATAAAATTACGAAGTAAAAATTTTGGCAAACGCGAAAGAAATACTCTCTTGAATATTCGAAAATAGATCCTAAAATCAACTGTTGAATAGTCGATGGTTCAAAACGAATTTTAAGGAGAAGGATAGATGAATGAATTATGCACTCCCTTGTTAAAATATTTCAATCATGTCCTATGTTAATATGTTAGCATATTAAAATATGTTTTCACAAAAAAGCTATTTTAATTCAAGATTCTATATTCTTATAGAAACAATATTCAAATATTTAAATGTTTTCTGTTTTACTTAATAGTCTCATGAAGTATAATCTAGATCAGTTGTTGGGAACTTTTTAGCTTGGCGTACCTAACCAATCTACCAATATGATTCAGCATGCCCCACAGTAGGACATTTTTGAAGCAATTCTATTCCCTCTATAATGCATGCAGAGTGGGAGAATAGAGGTCAATAGTATAGATTTACACCTTAATTATGTATTAATTTTTCGCATCATTTAAAGATATTTAACATAAAAACTAACAGTATAAAATTTAACTATTTCTTCAACGAAAATTAAAATTGTACATATATTATGTATTTTTAAACATATTTATTAAAATAAGAAATAGAAAACAATATAAGCATTTCCCTTCATTATAATTTTAAAAAAAGATAAATAAAAAAAATTTATGTGAAACTAATCCTTGTACTGCTATATTTTCATATTGTAAAAGAAGGGGTGTAATTTGGGACTTTCTATTTGACAAGATTCTGGACATTCAGTTGTTAAACCATTTCTTTGCGAGCTCGAAATATGTTACAGATAGGGAAATATATTTTTTTTACTTAGATATGTAGAATCAAATGCGGAAAGCAGAGTACATGCAATTTTCGCTCTTTAAACAATTAAATCTCTTCAGCAATAACATTCAATAATTTTCAAAATAGCTGTAAATGTATGTTTACAGTTACCTTTTAGATTTTTTGTAATTCTTTAAATGTCCATAATTCTGAAGACGTTGTCAAAAAAGATCAATTACAAATTTATCAACTTCCGTCACTCAATTTTCAAATTTATAGAGTAATGAAAAGTGTCACTGAGAATAGTGTTGCGTGCCAAGTGTGTCACTCGTGTCATAGGTTGCCCAACCCTGCACTAGATAATTATTCAATTTGAATAACATATTTCAATCTCTCTGAGTAGCATGGTGGGAGGCACAAAAAAAATTGAACTATGAGTAAAGATTTGCTTCTTCAAATAAATAGATGATGTAATTATTATATCGCATCATGTTTGTGTAGCATTTAATAGAGTACAAATTTAATGATTTCATGACCTGAAACATAAAATTAAGTAAAAAGAATACGATTCTAGTTTTTCTGCACAAGGATATTATAAATATATAATCATAGTTCATACCTTATAAATAGAACTAGAAATTTTTTATTCAGCTAAGATTTAAGACTTCATCAAAGACTTTGAAATGGTGATTATATTGAGCAGTATGATGATTAAAATGCAATGAAGATTCAACAAAGAAACAATGTAAATAGTACTAAGTCTTAAAGAAAGAAATAGTTTAAGTCTCACATTTGACATTTATATTTTGTAAAATTATTTACTGAGATTAAAGAGAGAGAGAGAGAAATTCCATTCAGGACAAGTTAAAAGTATTTTTTAAAAGACCAACTGTTTTATTTACTTATTCAATCTACTTTGTGAAAGAGTACAAGAAAATAATGTTTAAGCCTATTTTAGAAGGTACGATTTCAGTCAAAATTTATACGCGTGTCAAACAATTCTTTGAACGCCACATAAATAAACTAGGAAGCTCAAAAAGAAACTAAACATTTCTAGTAAAATTGAAACTAAAGCATAAAAAATTCCCTTAAAGGGAAAAGAAAACAAAAAAGATGAATAGCAGTAAACAAAGTGAAATAACGCTGCCGTTTCGGCAAAAAGGGATATATATAGATGCATTTACATTTTTTTCTATACTGCAAGTCCGCTTTCATTTCATCTCGTTAGTGGTATAAAGAAGGAGCAGTAATCTTGTTTCCTTCGTGCTGGCGGAAACAAAACATTAATTTGAGCTCTATGAAAGAAGCCCTATCCTATCGTTCACTAGAACACCAACGCTCTACACTCCTTTCTGTACAGCGATTCATTGTTCAGCTATGGTGTCCATACATACACACAGCTTGCTTTCTAACTCGAACATAAAGAAACAAAAAGTCGCTTCCTAAGGGGAAAAAGTAATTTAAACTGTTTTCCTTTTTACTGTTTAAGCTGCGTTAGGGATCCCTGAAACAGGAGTTGAGACACAAGTAATCAAACAATGTTGTTCACTTGTTTTGATTCCATCATTATTCTATTTCTGAACACAGGTTGTTTTCCGTACTGATGATCAACATTCGGATGACAAACATTGGATTCGGATTTAAATAAGTCTGCAGTCAGTAATGCTAAACTTGGAGTGATTTACATCGTATACAAAAGTTAGTTAAATTGCTCGAGCACGTACATTTTTAGTTAAATTCAGTTTTGAATACAAGCTTTTATTTAAAAATTTGTATTCTAAGAAGAAAAAAATTAACAACATAAAAATAAAGCCCTGCAACGTGAAATAATACAGAAAATAATAATAATGAAGCATGTTTTTGTTGCTTCATATAATATGTTGAGTGTGTATTACAGAAAATTAATATATTTTAATAGTCGGCCGTTACTGTTTTAAATGACCAATAGTTGTTTGAATTGAGATTAAATGTGTATATATTAAATGTATATATATATATATATATATTAATATATATGTGGGTGTTATATATACATTGGTTGTCATAAATTAAGGAAACAACACAAATTTGTGACAACTCGCCTCAAAATAAGCCAATCTCAATGAGATTTGAATATATTGGTGTGTAACAAGAGCTTTCTGAACGATATTATATTACGCAAAATAGCGGCGATACCGTTGGAATGCGTCATTTGCGAGGAGAATAAAACTGGATGTCTCAGAGCAAGGTGTCAATTGTCTTTGCTTGTCTAAGATTATAAATCTTGTATAGTGAAATTGTAGCAATGACCTCCAAGCATCATTAGACCGAAGAACTTCTATGGCGAGCTATTGGGAGACTAGAGACAAGACAAAGTCAGATAAAAGTGGCGAGAGGGCTAAATGTGAGTCCATCTGTGATACATTGACTTTGTCAACAATTTCTAACCACAGTTTCGGCATCAAAAGTTCAGTCAAGGACGGCCACGCGCTACTACGAGTGCCGATGACTGATATTTGCCATGCGTTCGAAGGAATAGAAACGCAACTCCAGCTGAGCTTGGATCCTCCCTTGATGCATACAGTAACAACCCACTTGAGACATAGCAACTTTTAAACACAATTTATTTACTATCTTCATTTAATTAACAAACACAATTAAATGTAGGGAAGGAACTTAGTAAATAACCAGAAGAGCAATTTCATAGGCTTATTGCTACTAACATGTAATTTAAATTTATTTAACTGATTCCTGGAGCGCTCTTGACTCCTACGCTAGAATTCTCTGTAAATATCTTGCTTAACTATACGACCTCTTAGCTATACCAATCTATTTTGTTTACAATTTAATCACTTTTAGTCGCCAACATCAACTATCGACCATCCTCGCGTACACCAATACCAACACTTAAGTATACGAACTAATTTCCCAAAATCTCGCCTTCTCCAAGAAAGTTTTCAACAGAACTTACAGTTAAAATGAATAATTTTGTCCAAGAGAATTAGTTGAAGATTCGTGGATCGACCCTTTACAATACATCATATTAAAGGTATTTTTCCTATACCAAACTGACACGTTTAATTTGTTCATTGTATACATATGCTAATCTCCATAACGCCATATTTGTCTGGAGATTTCTTTTAAGCTATTTTATACCTTCATACGCATTGTATAATGTGATTAAGTTTCATTTTTTTTATAAAACTATCTTTTTTAAACTTTTTTTTTATCTTTCTAAACTTTTTGAACTATCGTCATTTTTGTGATCTTTCCTTAACTTAATTTATGATGACACGAGTGTGTTTATATATATAAACTAAGTTAAAAAAAATATACTATACAGTTACTATAATTACATATTTTTAACATAAGTTAAAAAAATAACATTTTATTTCACTTGAATATTAATTACATTTTTTCTATTATAATTTCTCTGTTTTTCTTTATTTTTGAATGTAAAGGATATTCTTTTTTGATCTTAGTGCTTGAGTGGAGGATACATATTTTTTTCTGATGTAAAATTACTAAATAATAGACGAAATATATATATATATATATATATATATATATTATGTGTGTGTATTACATATGCAAGCGTTTTTGACATGTCAAGATTTAAAATTTGTAATGAATTACTTTATAAGGATTCCTTTGTTCATCTTGTTGAATTCAAGTAAAAGAAGTTTTTTTTCACAGTTCTACATTTTTTTGACGAACACATATATATCAAAATGCAGGCAAAACATGCACATGAAAAAAATACATATAACAACTGACTACCCTCTACTAGTTTGGGCATCACTCCCAAACCCTTCTTTTAACCCTCAGAATCCCATATCGGAATAAAAGGAAGTTTCCAGAATTTTCCATGGCACTTGATTGGTTGAAAGCTAGTGTGATGTGATTCAGTGACATCACCTCACTAAAGTTCAAACACGTGTCATTTTCAATTTCAGTTAATAAAATTGATTCATGTTTTGGAAAATTATTAATGTGATGTCCTAAATATAGTGTTCAGGTTCAAAAATATTTAAAGTAAACGAAAGATTGACTGAACTAAAAATTTATGTTAATATTAAAATGAAGGAATTTAAAATAACGCTTATACTACACACTATAAATCAAACTGCCGTTCATTGCATTATGTTTTCATTTCTTTAAAATTAAAGGTTGAGCACTCTCTAATTTCAACTATAAAAATTCTTTAATAATTCATTTTTGATCTACATAACATAAATTAATTAAAATATTAGTGATTTCATTTTATTAAATGCGGCTATAAACAGTTTTCTCGAGATTGACATTACAGATTTTTTTGGAAAAATAAATTTTTAAAAAAGGAATAAAATCTGTTAATAGTTGTAATCAGTTATATTATTATTTTTAAAATGCTTTTATTTTCTTTAAAAATAAAAGGTTTTAAAGGATTTGTTTCTTACACATCCATATACAAAAAAATGCTTTTATAAAGGATTAAAAATTTCCTAAGCTGAAGATAATGCTTCATAATATATTTTTATTTTAATAGCTTTCCTTTTGGGGGGTTTTCTGGTGCAGTTTCATAAACAGTGAAGAGAAGAAATAACTTGAGTTTAACAGGAACACAGTAATAGCATTTACTATACATTTTTTTTGTTTATTTTACTTAACAAGTTAAATGAAAGTCAACAAATAAATTTATCGTTAGGATCATTCTCGGTTTTACATTAGCATAATACTTAAGCTATGCCAATAAGTTTTTGGACATAATGCATCTAACTATAAATTCTTAATTCAATTCTTACTTTGCTTCAAAAATTTCCCGCTTATGTAAAAAATAAGCTTATTTAATCTCTTCAGAAAGTATTTATTAATTAAAGAGTTAAGTGATTACTGAAAAGCCTCGTCCTTTATCATATTTGATACATTTGCTTTTCTGTTAAAAAAGTAATTCTTGAACTACCTTTCCAGAGAGTATTAAGGATTAATTCGGGAATTATTTAATCATTTTGAAATCCTCATTTTTTCTACTTTTCTTTTAGTATTGTATTTTCTCTTTAAATACTTCCCGCATAGAATTATGTAGGATGTATTTTTACTTCAGTGATGAATTCATTTTCAGTCGGATTTATCCCTACACAAATGAAAAATCCTTAGCATAAAAATACATTTTAGCTGGATGATTAACTCTTTTAAAATAATGTATACATTCTTATCAATAAACCATGAGCCTCCCCCGTAAAGAGACTTTAGAATAATTTTACGTTAATAATTCAAAGGTTATTTTGCGGTAGTTTTGTTTCTTAAGGAAAGATAAACAGGTTCTTTATATTTCACTGTAAAGACTGCCATTGATAATATGTTGTATTAATTTTTAAGCTTTCAAAACAAATTTTGAAATTGAATAATGTATTGCAAATATGAAATGATTTTATACTAAGAAATATAATGAAATAAAAATTAAAAAGAGCTTCAATGAAATTGATAATATCATGCTATATTTTGTTTTATCAAGTTTTTCCATAAGAGTTATATGAGTAACCTACATATTAATAATAATTACATAAGTATGTATATACTCATCGATATTGTTAAGGATAGTTAAGGCATAAAATTCTAACTGAAAATTTATTTTGGCGAGAAAGATCGTTTGTAGACACAAATGAAAAATATTATCTATTAATGTAATATTAGTGATTTTGACGATACAATTTGGTCGTCAAAAGTAATCAATTCACCTGATTTGATGACAAAAATAAATGCTTTGTGAATAATCTAGAAGAGTTAAGGATATATAGTTGACAAGATAATCATAAAAGAATCAAGCACGTGTTTTTGCTGCCTATTTAAGGATGATGCAAGGAAGCAATATTGGCACTTTACAGTGATGCATTTTATTTGCCTTATGCAGTATTATGAATTTGTGTGTGAAATTTAAATTAGTGTTATGGTAGATTTATACACATATTTTAATTGTTTATCGTGATATACATACGTGTTTTAATGTACGAAAGACTTAAAATGTGTTCTAGGATAAATTTCGATTTACTCCAAAAACCTACCTACTAATTATGTAGGTCCTATCTACGTGAAAGATGATCGACCACATAATATAAGTTATGAGCTACTCACAAAGACTTTCAAAAAATAATTTGAGCCTTATAAATAACTCAAAGATTATTATGTGGTTGTTATGTTTACTTAAATAAAATCCTTTATATTGAACTGGAAAAGAGTTGATTTTTCTTTGCGACAATAATTTCTAAGCTACAAATTTTTTACACTCGTCTTGAATATTTTACTATAAATACAACTTCATTTTATAATAAAACTCACTCAGCAATAGATGGTGAAATAAATTGCTAAGTGTCTTAGTAAAAATATTACAACATGTTATATTGTTTGTTTTATTAGAGGTGTTTACATAACTTTTATCAATAAGTTATGCAAAAGACTTCATTATGATATATAAAAATAAAGTAGAGAAACCCAAGATAACCAGTCAAGACAGTAAGAAATATTAGCCATGTAGTGAAGAGCAAACTCATTTTAGGAACATATAGCTTAATAAAGTTTTGCGGTTGAAGAACCTTGCAGCTGTAATTTGTCAATACTGGGCCAGTGGAAAGGAAGAATATTAGAGAAATTTAAATATTAAATAAAAACACAATACTATTAAATTATACTATTAAAATAATAACTATACTATTAAAATTATAGCCGACTTAATTACTAGTATAAAGATAAAATCGATGCAAGAAAATTGGTATAAACTATTTCGGGAGTACAGCAGAATTATGTATATATATATGTATTATATATATATATATATATATATATATGTGTGTGTGTGTGTGTGTGTGTGTGTGTGTATTCACGATTACAGCTTGAATGTTTAAAACAGTTGTTGGTGGAATTGCCCCTGTCGGCGATGCATGCTTGTATACGCCTCGGTAAAGGATGATAGAGGTTTCAAGTGTTATCCCTGCGATACAGTCTTCCAGGCATTCACAAATTATTGCTCCAAATCTGCAACATTTTGAGATGTTCCAAATCTGGCACCCTAGTATGTCCCAGAAATGTTCAATTATGAAAGATCTGCTGACCTTGCTGGTGAAGAAATAGTATTAATGGCACAAAGGCAGTCCAGAGATACGCGAATGGTATGGGGCCTGGCATCATCTTGTTTGAAACTGGCTCCAGGATGACATTCCATTGAAGATAATACAACCGGGCCAGCTGATGGTATCAACATATTATTGAGCTGTTAAAGATGTATGGAGGATGACTAGAGATGACTTGCTTTTGTATGAGATAGGATCCCACACCATCACACGAGTTGTTATGGCTGCTTGCCTCTGTAAGAGAAAGGCTGATTGAGACTGCTAGCTAAGGCCATTCAGAAACGAAGACAATGGTCAACTGCTTCAAAGGTAAAGTGGGATTCATCTCTGAACACTGTGCAATGCCAGTATGATGGCATACATGATGATAGGCTGCGACACCACTCCATACGATTCCGCCTATGTTGTGGGATCAAAGACAGACGTCTTAAAATCCACTGTGAGTGTAACCTCGCCTCAACCAACCACGTGAATTGGTGGAAGGTACCACGGGGGTATAGAAGAGGCTGTAGTATGTTGAATAGCAGACAATGATACCGTGTGAACAGTTCGGGCCTGTGCAACAATCATTCGATCTTGCCTCGCATTTGTACATCTTGGCCTTCCAGACCCTTCATTTCGTCGATAAGTTCCTCGCAGCAACCACTGCTGCCAGCACTTTTGCACAGATGTGTCTATACTTAGCAAGTGAAGATCTATTGCTCGGTATGACCACTCAGCTTCACGCGTTCTAACAATGCGACCACATTCGAAATCATTAGGTTTCCTATACGGTCTGCGAAAACGTCGTGATGGCATCATTCGTACTGGCTTTAAAAATTTTATCGTTTGTATATTCCACCAAGATGTCTTTGCCTGAGAAATTTCATCACACCGATTAACCTTTTTGTCTTTTCGATTTTTCAAAAGAGTGCATATATATTCGGTGTCAAGGTTAAGCATAAATCAAAATACAAAACACGGAGTAAATATTCAAATATTCCAAATTTCTTGCGGATATTAATTGTGAAGAAGAACATTGGGTTTACAAAACATTTCAGTCGAATCCGTCCTGAGCGAAACACTATGCAAGTCGGAACGTGAGAAACTGATTCACGGCATAGGCAGTTCAGACATGTTTGTGCAACTGCTGTGTGAAGAACGTTGTTAAATCATCGAACAAGGTGAATGATGGCAGACGCCAATTGGACATGTTTACGAGGAAGAATCGTTGAATGCTGGAATCCTCACAGATCACAAACCGAAATGTCTCGAATTTGAATGTAACCAGTTCAGATCTCGCGACTGTGGCAGGTTTCAAAGAACGATGTTATCTGACAATCAGTATCAGGTCGACCAAGAGTCAGAACCTCGCCAGACTGATATTCGTAGGCGCGGCACCAGAGGGCAACCGAGCACCGGGTTCTTCGCTCAAAGTCGCCACAGGAATACGAATTGGGACAAACTGTTTACAGGAGACTCAATCATGCTGGCCTGTACAGAAGACCAGCAGTTTACATTTCTTAATGTTTGCGCATAACGCGCTCGTTTGAACTGGAGTTTGTGCCATCAACATTGAGTGTGGAGAGGCCCATGATGTCAGTGAATATCCTGTTTAGTCTGAGAGATTTCGGCGGTAACGATATGGAGAACGTGGAACACCTGAACCAAGAACATAACGGAAAGTCATCATCATCAAGGGAGGCGGGTATGACAGGTATCATGATGACGGTCGCACAGGACCTCCATTTCGATACTTGCGTCTGTGATCACCAAACATAAGGTATCAAAGTTCTGAGCCTTGCGTTCGCTTGTCGAGGTTCTACGGTCCTGACTTATTATTCATGGATGATAATGCGCCATGTCACCGATCGGTGCTAGATTAATGACTTTGAAACGGAAAACATCCCGCGTATACCGGAATGAACTCCCTGATTTAACTTACTGAGCATGTATGGATATGTCGAGAGACAAATTTCAGCCCCGCACCCACCAAGCTGCTACTGATAATAAAATTACGGTTATTCTTGATTTGCTTCCTATTTATAACCACAAATTCGCATATCACGTTTCCCGCCATTCTTGATTTACAGTTTTATTCACATAATTATCAATTGTGCTGAATTGAACACCAGTGCTATCGGGGGATTTAAGATGGTTTTCATTTAGAGATTGAACTACCCATTACGTGAGTTGGTATATCCTAAATAAACTACGGTGGAATTAAAAGAAGGCATTATTATTGTTAGCTGATTCGCATCTTAATAACTGCGTGGTTTACGATAGAATGCTAATGGCCATGTCAAATTTGCTTAGTTCATGATTTCATCAAAGGATGGTTTGCGTTTAATGACATCCTATGCGCATATTTACAAATTTATTCTACACTAATCTAAAATTCTACCGCGACTTACCGAGCTGTAGCAAACATCAACTTAATCACAGCAAACAAAGCAGAGCTGAAACCAAAAGCACTTTTTGTTGGTATATGGGAGCGCCCCATACTTCACCACAAGGCCTACTAACTTTATGTCATTGCAGTTTATGCAAAAATTATATGTAGAATAATTTGTATAGCAATTAGCAGTACTTAATGCATTTTATTTGAATTACTTTCGCATGTTGCTTTATTAACATCTGTCACATACAATTAGGTGCTTTAAACATTTCAATTATTTCAAAAATTTCATGTATTTATATAACAAATACAATACTACATTTCAGCTGCTCGTTTATGAAAAAAGAGGGAATACGAACTACAAACACAATACGTTATACACACCTAACACAAAAAATTCATTAATATCTTCAGACAAATTAATTTTTTTGTAATATAAACATTCTTAAGAGGATTTTATATATTACAACATTAATATTTATTTTTGGACAACAATTTGAGGCTGGCAAAATTTAAAATTTCGAAATAGTTAAAATGACAGTGGTTTTTATTTAATTTGTTTTAATATAGTAACAATTTGTAAATGTTTTTAATTTTTATCCACATCATATTAGCGTCACTAATGCGGATAATAATCTCTTGCTATAGATGTAAAAGTACTTTAACCGTTTCTTTTTTTTTATACTCTTCTAATTCTTTCATAATCGTTCACACTTGACCTTTGCTATCTTTCATGATCATTAATATCTTTGTGTGTGTGTGCTTGTGTGTATCCTAACACCCAGACCTGATGTTTATGCCTGGAGGTATCAGTTTTATTTAAGAGTTAATACAGGGGAAGGGGTGAGAAACACTTCCAAAAATCCCTTACGAACCTCAGCGCGAAATAATTTATACCCGAGCACCTGGCAGCAGATGCTTGTTGTGATTCAGGTCTGAATCACGCGGAGCCACCAACTGTCAGCTTCAGCGTGATCGGTCATTAAATCCCTACCCCATGAAAAGTAAATTCTGTCATTTGTCAGTCGCTGTTTTTACGAGGGGTTTAATGTTTCTTCCTGTGTGTCATACAACGTTCTATCGTGCTCGATATTATAACTGCTTTGACATGTTTTTCTGATCCTTCCGAGCAAGAACTGCCTGTACCGTGTTTGCAAAAGGTACTTGTGTAACATGAAAAGCGTCACCGTTAACCGTACTTTGGAAATTAATGTTCAACGTCAAAATTGTGTGGATGCTGCTTAACTGCAAAATAAAATTTCAAACTCGTGCTTACCTTGATGAATAAAAAAAAGATCTTATCTAGAGTTGTAATGATATATCCGTGGTTTCAAGTAAAGTTAAAGCTCTGAAAAGTGAACAATGTATTATAAATGCTTACATAATTACTTAAAGTACTTATATGTATATTTCGAGGTAGCAGTAAAAACACGGCAAACAGTAACAAGTAAATAATGAGTAGGTTATATGACCGCGGTAAGTGATAGAACCTTCGACCTCGTAATTTTGAACCACGGTCAAGTGATAAGAGGACACCCGAGCTAGAATTCTCTTTCGAAACTTCCACACCACATATGCGGGAGGGCTGAGTCGCCCCAGTATTCGGTCGTGCAACACCACTTACTCGGCGGACGGTCAGTGGTACCATGTATCGAACTCATAATACGCCGAACACGAGTCCATTACTTTGAACCCTAAGCTACCGAGGTGGTTTAAGAAAACTGGTTTTTAACATGCGGAAGGTAGTTTTACCTCTCCACTTTGTATATCATCACTCAGTACTCGATCATCACTCGATTAATATCCCATTGAATTAATATTTTAACTCGATAATTCCATTTTTAAATGGACTATCGATGTGAATATTCCTTTGTTAAACTTCGGTTCTGTCCCCTTGAGAAGTAACAAAAAGTTATTAAAATATTCTTGTAAGAATAAACTAGGATACAATTGAAACATTAAAATGCATCGACTTCGATCCCAGAAAATCTAACTGGAAGATGATGTATCAAAATTTGCATCCAGAACATGAGAAAAATTAAAAGATACAACTATGTTGCTATTATGAAGTAAAAATAGAGAAAAACGGCTTTTCAGTCTTTGCAAAATAAAAAAAAAGCACTCTAAAAGGGATAATCCAAGCTATGTGATATGTTATTGTCAAAATCATTTTTTTCTTCTGGTTCATCGACATATAAAGAAAAATATTCCTGATGTCATTACAAATGTAACAAAAGATAAAATACTTTTGTTGTGAAAACTAGTTCTGTTTCTCCTCAAGTAAAATAAATACGCAGCAGGCGTATAATTTACAAAAGCCCAAATCACTTAGAAAGTCTAAAAGCTACATTATTCCAATTACACGAAGCTAAACAATTTCACGGCTTACTGCGCCATTTCAAAATTTTATTCTATTCAATAAAAACCCGGTAAAAGTTGTAATAATATATCTTGATCAAAGCCTTCATCGGAGAGACAGTATTTCCTTTTGAAGTGAAACCAATCTGTGCTTTAATTTCATCATCATAACACTTGCATTAAAATGTTGGTAAGTAATTTCCGGAGTTTATAATAACCAAGACCGAGTTTCAAATTTTCCATAAGAATTAAGCTATGACTCGCTCATAGAAAATTTCTGCGTGCTTAAAATCGCTGGGGAGCGCAGTTCCATTAGCAACAGGATGCAAGTTTAATTACCACCCGGTAAAGTACAAGATGTTTAAGAAAATAATTTAATTCCACCTCTTGCTTTCTAATAATTAATCTAATTTCTAAGTCTTTACACAAGCATCTCAAAATGTGATTTTCGCCATCACATAGGCCGAAAGATATTTAGAGCTGCTTGTTCATGACCACTAATATTGAGTATAGCTACGCTTTTCTAAAGTCAGAGGATGAAGCAAAGCACAACTTTGCTGCTTGAAAGATGCTCTTTGCCACTGTTCCGCTTTCGAATTAACGAATTGCAGATTAAAACGCGAAAAAATCACGCAGCGCCCTCAATGATTCACATACAACTTCCTTTGTTTGCAAAAGAGAGGTTTGGCAGGTTACTTACCGAGAGAAATGTTGAAATGGCAGATAGGTTTTTAAATACACTTTAGCTGAAATTGATTGCGACACGTTAACCCCCAGGACCACTTCAATTTCTCGTTAAAACATTTTATAAAGTATTTTTCAATAAGTGTCCTTTCAGAGTATGGATTTGAAGTGGCTTTTTACAAGGTTTATAAACTTTTCATTTTTGTTGAAATATACTGTAAAATACTGATTATACAGCAACTGCGAAAGTTATAAACGAAAAGCTACTTGAGGAACTTAATTGCTATCCGTCGAGCAGCATTAATTAAATAAATAAATAAAGAAAACAAGAATCTTCAGTACAAAATTTATATTACTTAGAAGATAGAATTGTTTTAACTTGTGAACAATAAATACTTATGGAATAGGGATTTCTTATCATTAATTATTCATCTGACTCAAAATGAGTATAAGAGGACACTAAATCCTTCAAGACATGATGTATTACAGAAACAATATAAATAACTTAATTTCGTGTATAATTCTATTATATTTTATATTATTTTTAGTAGCTGAGATAATGAAGTTTACAATATCAATGAATAAAATAATTCATAAAATAATTAAAATTATAATACACACAATAATAATACTATTGATATATATATATATATATATATATATATATGTAAGTTGCAAAAGGGAACGGTTGATACCATCAAACTAATTTAGCCCCACTGATTTTGTTATATTATATATGTGTATATACATTACGGCGTGAAATCCGTTATTCATAGAATATAATTAGTATTTTATGTTATCCGGACAAGCCGTTAAAGAGTATTAAATTATTGAAATATATAATTTAACTATATATATATTTATTCTACAGAATAACGATTGCCTGATCATTAAAGTGTGAAGTCAAGTACTGAAAGTTCTTGAACTGATTCTGCAGCTTAACGTTTGAACTGTTTATACCTGCTTTTTTACAATGACGTGTGTTAACCCTTCATTCCGTTGCTTCTAGACGTAGAATTTAGAGGTGTATTTATGTTAGTGTTTTACATTTTAGACTTCAACACACAGATATATTGGCAACTTGCTTTCCAGCAATGACTTCTGCAGGAATGGGAGACCAACGTGTAAATAAGAAAAATTTAAATCAAGAGATATTTAATCCCTTATTGCAACGGGACAAGCGGAAACAGTACTGCACTGGCGTAGTTGCATGGACGCATGCGTCCTTCAAATAATTTTCTGAAACCTGGCTACTTCAATCACAACCAACCCTTGTGGAAGAACCGTAATATGCAGATTAGACTGCTTTGCATAGGTTTTCAGCGGCAAATGAATAGATAGAGTTAATGGAGTTACATGGAGATGAAATATAGAAACGCCACGACAAGGAAAGATAGCCTGATCAGGTTAGTATATATTGATAGCGATTTACGCACAATTGTTAAAGATATTGGCGATGAGGATCATAGCTAAATTGTAATCAAATTTAGAGTAGTATTAATCCATAAGGAGGATCAGTTTAATAGAAATACCTTGCACACATACCACGTCTTTAAAGCAACTTCTGCCACTTAGTTGAAATATCTTATCTGTTTGAATACAGAATTGTGTCTGTTGATACTTGTGTGCTGAATAAATAGTTTAAAGTATTATGGCGTCACCTTCTACTCTCCCACACATCTAGCTTTCGGAGCGAGAATAGGTCTGTACGTTAAATTGCAGCAGACATACAGAAAATAGTACCGCGTGACTATTGTTGCTATTTTCCAGTATTATGATGTCCTTTAGTAAACAAGGAGAAAGTTAAATGCTAGTATCAGATAGCCATAATTTTACCATTTCATAAATTAACAAGCAGGAGAAATAATTAATTATATCATCTGATTACCAACCCCAAACCCACCTCTGCCAATTGCTCAACGTCCTGATCCAACAGCTTATCATTGGTTCTTCAAAGAATAACACATTTCTGAATAGCGCAGGTAAAGGCGAATTTTTCTATCTATTGTAAATCCTTAATCTGATTCTGTTCAGTTATTACGAAATAACTGAATATACACTTTAACGGTAAATATACATGTACGTGCGTGCGTGTGTGCGTGTGTGTGTACATATTCTGATTAATGCCATTGCGCATGTTTATATCAATATTTAAGCATAGCCAGCAATAAAGAGAATTATTCTGAAACTCTCTCATTGAGAAAACAAAATTTATTCATATATTTATACTCATGAGGAACGCATACATTAAGAAAATATATACAATATTTATACATTTCAAGTTATATAATTCAAAAATCCCAGCCGTTTTCTTACATTGCAGACAAATATAAAGCATTTAAAATAAATTCCAATAAACCTTTCTTTAAGAGTCTCTTTATAATAATTTAAATGGTCAGAATAAAAGGGTCTTTTTACTATCGGAGCTTATTAGAAAAAGAAAAGCTGATTGCGTCATTTTCAAAGAATAGTAATTATTAAAGCTTTAAGAGAAAAATAAATCCGCAGTGAGTATAAGAGACTTATTAAATTTATCATGGCGTCAGAAACTGGATTAACGGTTTCGATCATAAAGTTAGTCCTTTATAGATTGACGTTAGATTTGAAAGTAAATCTATAAGACGAAAAAATAAACTATATATAAGATTAAGAGATAATCCAAGAAACTTTTTATTCAATATTAAAATTAAAATTAGATATTGATTTTAAACAGTACTATATAACACATTAGTATTCCCTTAAGTGTAAGCATATGTTTCAATAACTCATTATTTGGAATTTCTAATGTGAACTGGTCTTTTAAATGTGAAAAATGAAAACATGATAGCTGATAGAAAATATTTTTAAGAAATTGAGTGAGTGGTGGTTTATATTACCACAGCACTATAAAACAAATGACGAAAACGACACCTGGGCTGGCATCCCCTTCTTCAAACTACCACACCATGCCTTTGAACCTAATTCAGATTTACGTGCATCAGTTACTTTACACGGAGGATTTGAGTTACTTGGAATACAAATTCTGAGGCAATATGTTCATATTTAAAGATATTTTATGAAAATAGAAAATGCTTTATATAATTTTAAGTTAATAATGTAAATACAGATTAAGTAAATGATTGCATAGGGAAAAAATATAATATTGATCCAGACATGGCTGTGTCTTATTTTTAGAACTTTTGCCACGTAACAGTATTACTGAATCTAAGCCGCATCTATTTTTCATTGGCACACTACTGAAAATCAGGTACGGCTTAAAATCGATGGCAAAACATTTGTTGGATAGGGGAAATAGAGTGTCCAACCTTTTCAAAAGGAAAAATGTTATCATCCATTTTCTCCACTGGCATCGATGACTTATCCCATCCCGCAGCTTATCCCCAGGATTTAGTCTATACTAAACATCGTTGTCTGTTCCTACTTAAGAATTTTTTTTTGTATCGCTTTCTTTTAATAACCTAAACTTCAAAGATATAGTTAACAGCATCAAGACGAGTTTACTATGAAGCAAGTATGAAAAGAGAGGTAATTTTATATGCAGACAAAAACCGAAACAGAGCAGTAGCCATTGAAAATTTAACACGAATGAAACAAATATACGTCGATTTTGTAGACAAAATTATACAAGTTTTGCTTGTAAATGATCAATCTTTTGATAATGCATAGACATTCTGTTAAAAATGGGATAAACGGTTGAATGGTAACTTTGTGTGGGACTATGGTGAGGCTGGCATGAATTACGACTTCAGCTGTGGCAACAGAAGTGACGAATCATTTTCGAAACATGATACTGACGGTTAAAGTAAATATAGATTCATGTATGTATTTAAAGAGTTTTTAATATACTGGGAAAATGCATTAATTAACTTATCACTTCGCCTCAAGTTTTGATGTGTAACATCTTTCCTCTTGGTTGCTGGAGATTTGTAGGAGTGATTTTGTGAAAAGGGACGGAAATGTGTAACAGGAACTTGAGGAAGCGCGCGCTATTTAATTTGACCAATCAGCGCGCTTGGTGGTGTCTCTTCACTACCCTCGCGGTGAAGTTCTGTTTCTTCTCCTTCATTCGGGAGGGGCTCCCCCCCCTCCCTGTGGTCTAGGCCGTGGGATCTTTGTTTTTGTTTTGTTTCTCACTTTAGGATCAAAGAAGAAGCTAAGTCCTTTAGCTGGATATTGTAAAGATATATCAACGTGGGGTCTAACTGTAGTAGCCATCAAGCCGCCAGCCTTTTTTATATTGTTAAATTTACCATTTCGAAAGATTCTAATTCAAAAACTCGGTTTCGTTTGCGCTTGACTCTAAATCCACTTCGCACATACCAGCAAGTCGACTTCACCAAGGATAAACTTGCGATCCTTACGCTCAATTGTCAAAGTCGGAGGGCTTACCAAACAGATTTCGACGTTATTTCACAATATTGTTCGTTACTCATATTGACAGAGACGTGGTTAGAGATACTTGTCTTCGATTGCTGCGTACAATTTAAACTACCGGGCCACAGAGCAGCTGGTGTGCGATCTATCGCAAACAGAACAACTCACATGTTGTGGCTCCTCATATGGATATTACTTATCGTCAAACAAGTGGACTGGATATTGTTAATCAAGATATTGGGGACATATGTGTGGCAGAATGCTTATTTGAAAATGGACAAACAGTGATTTCGGTGGTCGTATACATTTTTCCGAATCAAACGGTTCAAAAAATTAAAGATTTCCTGCATTTTTTACTTTTACCATACACCGAAGGTGGTTCTGCAATTTAAAAAAAAACCATCACTCGCTTCCCATGATCTTGAGTGGTGATTTTAAAGTTAACTTCAGTTTGCTAGAATCCGAGCCACTCATAGCTTTTTTGAATGATGAACTCAAGCTCGAAATAAACACAAATCGAAATGTTTCGACAACTAACAGTGGTACTGTTATTGACGCTATTTTTCGACGGTTTTTAAATACTTTGAAATCATATAAATATGTCATATTTTAGTTATCATAAATTATCATTAGGATATTTGAACCACAAATTGAACAAGAATAATTATTTTTTGATAAAAAATTGCATTACTCCTTGTTTTAATTAAATAAAATTTTCACATTAAAGATATAATTATTCCATAGAAAATTATTTCTAATCATACTCGATTCATTTTTTTCATGATTTAAGTTGCTATTGCGAATTTACCACGATAACATGTCAGATGTTACACATTGCATGCGACTACTGTAAGGCTCGTTTCTTTCTTTTTTTTTAAATTTCTTAGATATCGGAATTGATTAACATTTTACGCAATTTTTTATTTTATTTTTTATCAAAAACGTGTAGAGAATTGGGGGTGTGCCTTAGAATCGATGACAACATTTTTTCACAAAACCATTATGAAAATTAGGATGCTGCTTAGAATCGATGGCGGCTTAGATTAGAGTAAATACGGTATATTGTACGCAAAGAAATTGGAGAATTTTCTCAATTTATATTGATGAAATATTGAACCCAATATTACTTCTTTATTAAATTTCTATGTTAATGGTCTTTCTAAATCCTGAAACTGGTTGCGGTTGAGAACTTGAATGGCAGAGTAAATGCGTAAACACTGAATGGTTTCAAGCTCGAAGTTCAGTTTTTTCAATGAGGACTTTTAAAGTGAAAGATACTACTGGTACATTAATTCTAAAACATCCTGAAAATGAAATGTTAATTTGAATTTTTGTCCTCTATTGGAGGATCAAAGTCAGGAGATATATGAAATACCAGTATCTCTCGATTTAGTAATAATACCAAATAACTGAAGGAAAATAAGAAATATTGTGAAATTTTTTACACAAACAAGTTTGAAAAAAACAATTTTAGTGAAATTTTTTACAAGAGTGCTTACGCAAGCTTTACTAAGTTACCTTATATTTTCGAAGATGCGAGGAAAAAAATGTTTGCATTTTCTAAATGGTACTGTGTGTTATTTCTCATGGGATATATTCGAAAAAAAACCCAGAAAAAACAATCAAGTTTTAGACATTTTTAAAAAATTGAAACAGTTAAGGATCAGAAAAGATTAAAAATAAAAAAGAAGCACATTATATATTTCTTTATTCATTTTGCTCTGCGTACATTAACAAATAATTATTAAATGCTTTCTAGAGATACATATTTTTTACTAACATAATTATATTTTTGACGTGCAATATATTCAAGGATATTTAACAAACAAGAACTAACTTTTATTTGCTTGGTTTTTATTAATTCAAAATATAGTTTGCGCATAAGAAAGCATTTTCTTATTAATTACTATACTTAATAGCACTTAATTTTTCATTTATATACCAAATATCTGTATATTTATAAGTGCACCATTGTAACTGAAGAAAAAAGCTAGAGACATCGTGACTAGAAATGAAATTAGATGAGTTCCATTATTAGATACATGACATAAGAGCAGATAAACGTTTCTTTCCTTTGTACTAAGTTTGATGTCATGTACTGACTGAGGTCCTAGGAGAATTCAAAGAAAGTGTTATATTTAATTACATCTTGTGACCGATGTCATACTTTTTCACGCTGAGCACGTCTCTATAAAGAAAAGGAAACCGTATACGTAAATGGAAAATCGGATAACGAGCAACAAAAAATCATGTGGATTAGGGTTTTCAATGATATTTTTCTTGGCTGTTATTTCGAGAGGGATAAAATATATTTCTGTTCCTTTGGAATTTTTTAATGCTTATTGTAAGTATTGTAAAATTCTGCTGAAGTAATGTAAGGTAGTTCATGTATTAGAGTCATTAATAGAAGTTTAACATGTCATAAAACATATTATTATTACATTCAGTGTATAGCAACTGATTTATAGAAAAGCGTTTTTGGGATGACTAGAATAAAAAGCTAACTCAGTAGAAATTTGATGCAAATGCAAATATGGGAAACACGACGTTAGATGTGATGTGCTGGCACGCAAAACGCTCTATTTCACTCAATGCAAGGCACTTTAATAACGAGAGAGGAAAGACAAATTTTTATTCATTCATTGGAAAAAAGATCTTATGTACAGTATGTGGTTACTAGAAAGTATTCGAATGCTTTTACTCATGATAGAATGATCGATAAGATTGAAAGATGCATAGTTTGATGAGTAATGCCAGAGTCTGGAATTGACAGAACTACTATATCATGGGCTTGGAAAGTTTTTCATAGGACAAGTACAGCTCTAAGAAAGATTGGTTATGGTCGACTAGGAAATAGAGTCAAAAAGTGGTGGATATATCGTTGTGCAAGTAGAAAGAGATCGAAACTATTCTGGTATTCTGTTTACTGCAGCCAGACACCGTCATAAAGGTGACCTGTTCTACAATTTCCTGAACCATGCATATTATTGACAGTAGCCCATTGGTGGCAAGGTTTACAGTGAAGTAATGGAACAGAGAGAGGGCATGCTATCCATGGAGTTATGTCATCTATACTAATAAAAATTGCTTCAGTTTGACAAACAATTATTGGCGTCATTTGATATGGAAAGAAACTATGACATAGTTTCATTCTATTAACAACAGGTGAAAATACCATTAGGAGATGCTACTGGTATGCTTGTGAGGAGAAGCATTATGCTTATTAAGGACGGAAAGATCTGCACGTTTACCACAAAATTCACTTATTAGAGGCTATTTCTGGGATAAAGTTTCTATTTGTGCTTTTGTTTCGAAATGCCATTGGTTTAAGCTTTTCCTTTGTGGATAACAAAGAATGGTCCTTTTGCTGTTCAGGAATATCTAAAAAGTGAAGATATCTATATAATGAATTAAAAATCTCACTACCATTTGTAGGGTACTTGAGAAACGATTGATGTTTGCAATCGTATTATTCAAAGAACACCAATGAAGTGATACAGGAGCTATTTGATGAAATGGAAATGGACTATTAATAATCTGGTATAGAAAAAAAGAGATACGCTCTCATCAATGTTAAGGGGAGATCATATCCCTTAGTAAGGGACTCCCTTTGGGCCAAATAGAGTTTTGGGTCAAAAAAATTGTTTTCTTCTTCTTTCCATACAGTATGCATTTTTTCTTTATCTTTCCTCCTGTGTTTTCTTCCTCCTTTAAGTACAAAATTGTGTTTCTGTAGTATATATTTCAAGCCTCTCAGTTGACTTTTTTTTTCAATTACGATAAAATCAAAAGAGTTGCACAGTGAGTAAATATATATATATATATGTATATATATATATATATTTAAAATCTTGATTGTTTTTTGTGTTAACATCACAGTAGCTTAAGCTGCAGTAAGGACTCGATGAAAGAAATGGTAGCCATGAGTTTGTGACCTCTACGATAAGTAATCGCGTGTGATATCACTCCTAGACATCATGACATCATAGTTCTTAATTTTCATTTTCGTGAAGTTTAGATTAATCTTTTGTTTAGGTGATGTCTCGACTTCCTGTTAATATCAGGCTCATAATTTTTTTTCTGTTGAAAAAGCAATAAACTAATTTTCTTTCTTTATATACTTCAAGTATTATGTTTTTATATATTTCTTGTAACATGCAGTAGACTTACATGTTAAAAATATGCTTGATTATAAATTAGTTTACTTGAGTTATAATCAGTAATTCAATAATTCAATGTAATTAATCATTTACTAAGTACGAAAGGGTTATGATAAATATGAAATCAATGTTATGAAATATTTTTTCTTAATAAATTTTATGTTGAGTAAAGTTTTTATGTGTATTTTAATAAAACAAAAGTTGTGTCAAAGTAAATGTATTTTACTTTTCTTTCAAAACAAACAGAAATCACGCAAAAAATGCATTTCAATACTGGAACTGTTATATAGTCACTCATATTATTTTACTGTAACTCATGGTTCATTTAATTCGTTGTTAATAATTATTAACCCGGATTAAAACATGTTAAGCTGGTCAGGCTGTATTTTTAAAGCAACAAATTGGAGTAAATAACATAACTCATTTTTTTATTAGATAACATGATTTAAAGATCTGTTCTTATAATATTTGATAGAAAGAACTTAAGCTTTGGTTTAAATGAATAATTCAGACACAGTTATATTTAAGTCCTTAAAATGTATGATTAAAAAAACAATAAATATTATTTTCATTACAGAATTTTTGTTACATATGCCAATTTTATTTAAAGAATAAACACCCATGTAATATTTTTAAGTATAATAGAATATTCTACTGGAATATGTATAGTTTTTTAAATGTCTCATTATCCCATTAAAATTCGTTAATTAAATAAAAAGTAAATTAAATAACTTAAGTAAAAAAAAAATGTATGAAACTTAAAAAAAATCTGAGAATACCTTCTTGTCAGTTTTATCGATAGTTAATAAAATATTTTACGTCTACATTAATATAATTAGTTTTCTCTAAGCTCTTTATGATATATATTGCTAGCTTCCTAGCCTTAAAAATCATGAAAGTAAGATTCAACGGTTTCTTTAATTTTATGAGCACTAAAATCTAAAACAAAAAAATTATTGAAGCATATAGTATAATAATTTTTTCTCTCTTCATAAACAGCTTTTTTTAATTTATAATTAATTATTTTTAGTAAGTACATTAGTGTTCTTAATTATCTACCTTACATAGTCTATCCTAGTGAAAAAATAAGCAGTAAAAAACTAATTAATTCATACGCGTTTATAAAAATAATCCAGCTTTAATATTAGCTTAATATGTATAATGTACTTTATAATATTTTTTTGTACTTTAATCAAGTTTACTAAACATAAATGCGTGATTCGGAGACAAATAATTTTTGTAATGAAGATTCATTGTTTTATTTTTACACTTTTAAAAGTTTTCCTTCCTTAATTACTCATTTAAATTGAAATTAAGAGGAGCGATATTTTAACACATTATCGAATGTAGCAAATCTAGTTTTCAAACATTTTATCTCATAATATGAAAGAAACTCTTCCTGTCATAATCAAAAATGTATTTCATGCGTATATCATACCGCGTTTCTATAATATTAATGAAGAAAGCCATCATTTCCTTTTCATATGCCATTCCCTTACAAGTATTCTTTCATTATGCTGAATCATTTAGTTTTGAAAGCAGGAATCAAGTTTACTAAACATAAATACGTGATAATGTAACAAATAATTTTTGCAATGAATTATTCTTTATTTTATTTGTGCATTTTTAAGCAATTTCTTTCCTTGTTTACTCAATTAAATATGAAATTAAAAGGATTTTAACACATTATCGAATGCAAAAAAATCTAGTTTTCAAGCAATTTATCACGTAATATGAAAGAAATTCACCCTGTCATAATCAAAAATGTGTTTTATGGCGTATATCATAACGCGTTTCTATGATATTAATGTAGAAACCTATCATTTTCTTTTCATATGTCATTTCCTTACAAGCATTGTTTGATTATGCCGAATCATTTCATTTTGAAAGTAGGAATTACAAATTTTCATCCAATCCATTGATAACTTGCATTCAATTTTTAAAGAAAACTTCCTTTTTCATTTGAAGCCCTGATTCTGCCGCCAGTTTTTGTTATTTCTGCTCCAAGTTCATATTAGTTTTCACTTTATCACATTGCTATTCTCTTCACGAGTAGGCTACGACGAAAATAAAGTGAATCGTAGATACAGTCAATTTCCTTTTTGTGAGGATGTATTAGTGTGATACGAAGAGTTATTTAAACTTAAGATTTAAGTTTCTCATGACAACCACGATTTCTAAGGGTTCGAGGAAGAATATTAATGTTCTGTTCTCTCCTAAAAGAATTATGGAGTAGTGTTAAGACATAGGCGAGAAAAAAGTACTTTTTTTATTTAAAGGAATCTGCGAGGAATTTAGAAGTATTTTTATAAAAGTTTAAAAGTTCCTGTTTTTAAGTGTTTTAAATAAACTAAAAATAACAAATACTTTTTTTGTGCAATTTAAAATCAAATAAATATTTCAGCATGATTTTAATCTAAATTATCAAAATAATTATATTTTAAGAAATTCCGACAACAAACAGAAGCTTAGTTTTGAAATTATTTTTGTTTTATAATAAAAGAAGTTTTAAAGAAAAGGAGTTTTTTAAAAACAAAATGTAAGATGCTATTTTATCTCGTAAACTAAGAATCCACAATTAATCAAATACGAATTAAGAATAATTATTGAATGAAATGTATTATTCATCAAACTCAAATTTAAGCTAATTTTGGAATCTTTAAAATGTCTTTTTCCAATCTATATTCCACAAAAGTTAAATTACCCCAATTTTTATAGTGTCAATTTCAGAAATTTAAAACCTCGCTGTTTGGTGATAATTTTAATTAGCGAAAACTTGTTTGTGCTTAAAAACTCTTTTTCTTAAGTACAAACTAAAACTAATTTTTCTTCAATTCCATATTCATATAAATAAACTATATACAAATAAATCTGTAATTTGATTTCTGTTTAAAAATTAAAAACAATAATTTTTTTTTGAAAATAATTTAAAATATTATCGGCAAAAGTTAACCTTTCAATCAGAAATTGGATTTTAAAAAATGCTGGGAGAGAAACTGTTATTTTTTCATAAATACAATAAGTTCTCAATAAACATGTCAGCTTAATAAAATACAGGTCAATGAGTATTACAAGTATATTAGTCAACTTGAGAGGTTAATTCAGAAAACTTAATAAAGGAATAAAATATTTTTTCGTGTGAAAATTGAGCAACAAGGATCTGAAGTTAAGGAAATTATCAATTTTTGAAAAATCACTAATTATCTCGTAGTACATTCATAGGAGATCCAACAAACTACTTGATAATACGTTTAATTACGGAGTTTTGAATTTAGAAGAAACGATTCTAATTGATCCTAAATAAAAGCAATAGAAAGAAAAACTGAAATGCTTTCAAAATTTACACGTTAAAGATTTAAGATCCATGGACACTATTAACACTAATAAATTTTAATGGGAAAAAAACCATCTTATAAAAGCATTAAGCATCATGAGTTGATTCACCATAATCATATATTATTGAACTGAAAATGGAAGACTGAACCATTATTGTGTCGAATGTAAGCTCTGTGACTGTAAATGCTATTCGAAATTAATTGTATACGCTCAATAACATTATAAACATTTCAACTCATGGAATAAATATTCAACATATGCGCATATCATACATACATAGCAGAATTAATAGTCAATTATTCTTTACTATACAAGCTGTCAATTCAATTTGCAATTGTGATTAGAATCTATTATATTTACAATTGTAAGTCATGCTCATTTATAAGCAAATATTAAAACAAAAAAATTAAATGTTTAAAACATCAACCATGTATTCCCTCAAGACACTATTTATTACAAGATAATTTTTTAAGGAGAAAAATGTGTCAAATTCACTAAAATATGAATTAGTCATGATTTCATATTTTTCACGACTTAGTTAATTACCGTATAACGTATAACAATTATTCAAAAAATTATAGCTTAATCGAAAACTGTTAGCTTAAATGGAAAAATAATTTTTTAAATATTAATCAGTTGATACAACAGTGAAATTCAAATGCTATTTTAAATGCTAATGGTTTTAAATTTATTTATTTACGACACCAAAAATCTATTTTCGCTGTATCAATGCTTTTTATTGCCAAAAAAAACTGTTTTTTAGCAAAACTGTATACAACATTTACAAACAAATATGTGATTATCCGAAGATTATTATACGCATGCTTTTAAATTGATTGCATAGCTTTTTGAGAGATCGTTAGTAATAATAATTAATTATGAAACTTCTTCAGCAAATTAGTCATATCTAATTATCTAAGAGTATTGCAAAAGTTTATTTCAGTGCATACATTTCCCAAAAGGTTTATTTCAAAAAGAGCATCATGTTTCATATAAATAATTCTATTTTTAACTGGTTTTTTTAACTTTGTACTTAAATATATTTTAATTGAATGATAAAATATTGTAGAACTATATACACACGTACACGTACACCCACACACACATATATGTATATATATATATAAACCTGCAATCTTGGTTCCTAAGGCCATTAGTTTGCTATAGTACTACTATGGCTAATATATACTTTTTACTATCTTGACTAGTTATCTTAGGTTTTATAACTATTTTGTGTATATGTATGAGCTATATATATATATATATATATATATACTAGTCTTTTCCCACCCACTTAGCTGGGTATTTCACGATTTTGTATATATTTCTATATAAATTATTGATATATATGTCCCTGCATTAAGAATTCGTTTGAATTGAAAAATATACTTATACCTGTAACTCTCATCCCCGGATATGAAAGTGTCAGAACTTCTAATTAATAATTTCCAATTATCTCTAAAATTGAAGTAGAATGATATTTTGTGCTCTCGTAACCCAATAACTAAGTGGATTTCGGCAAAACCAATTTTCAGTTGATCTTTACTCTGTAAAATAAACATGCATGCCAAATTTCAAGTCTAAATCTAACAAAGCAAGAATGAATTTTTATTATAAATACGCACTGTAAACTCGTTGAAAGTTGATTTCCAAAACAGCCGATCTTAGCGGATTTCAATTCAACAAAAGAAACATGCAAACCAGACTTCATTATTATAATTCTAGTAGTTCGAAAACGGGATTTTTTTATCGGCAACCACATGACTCCCCAGGAGTCGATTTCTGTAAAGTAATTCTTAGTTGTATAATTTTTAGTCTATTCAACAAAATAAACATGAATGACAAATTTCAAGCAAGTGGGACTAGCAATTCAAAAAAGTGATTTTTTTCTATAACTTCTCTCGACCTCCCGCAACTCACTTTGGGAGTCGATTTTCGCAAAACTCTTTGTTAGAGGAGCTCTATTCAATGAAAGGAACATGCCTACCATTTTTTAAGCAGGTAGGTCTAATAATTTAAAAATGGAAATATGTATCTATTACGCCCCTTAATCCTCCGAAATTCCCTTTAGGGGTCAATTTTCTCGAAACCTATTTCTTAGCGGTTCTCTGCTCTATAAAAGGAATCTGTTTACCTAATTTCAATGCTGTAAGTCGAACAGTTTAAAAAGGGAAATAATTACCTATAGCGCCCCTTATTCCCTCGCAACATACCTTAGGGTCGATTTTCGCAAAACCCATTTTATAGCAGATATTTACTCCATGAAAGGAACCTTATTACGAAATTTCTAACACTGAACATCTAATATTATAAAAATGGAAATAATTATCTATAATGCCCTTTATTGCCCCACAACGCCACCTGGGTGTATATTTTTGTAAAAATCATTTTGTAATGAATCTCTAATCTGTAAAAGGAAACTTCTTACCAAATTTCAAGACTGTACGTCTAAAAACTAAGAAATGGAAATCGTTATCTGTAACGCACCTTAATCCACTTGAAGGCGATTTTCGCAAAAACCATTTTGCTTCGGATATTAATTCTGTGAAGGGAACATGCCTACCAATTTTCATGACTGTACGTCCAGTATTTTAAAAATGGGAATAATTATTTATAACGTCCCTTAATCCCCCGTAACGCCCCTTGGGGTTCGATTTTCGTATAATCCGTTCTTAGCGGAACTCTACTCCGTGAAATAAACATGCCAACCAAATTTCAAGTCTGTAGGTTTAACAGTTTCAGAGATATCGTGATGAGTGAGTCACTTTCCTCCAATTTATATATATATATAGAGAGAGAGAGAGATTTCTTAGAAATATTTATATATATTTCTAACATTAGTTTACTTTAAAGTTAAATGAAATGTTATATCTCATCTCAGTATCTGAAGTCTAAAATTCCAGACATAACAAACATTATTGATTTCACTTTATGGGCTCAAAACGGGAAAATAAATTGAAGAGTTGAACGTCTAAATGGCCAAAATCAAATAAAACCCCAAAACTAAAACTCAAGACATTACTGAAAATGTAAACAAACAAACATATTGTATCTTACGTGATGTAGCTAACGTTAAAATTTTTTTTATTTGTTTCGTGGTAAAGAAAAGATTGGTTTGGGGTTCTCTTAAAATTTGATTAAAGTTGGTTTTTGGAATTACATCGGCGTAAAGATATTGATGTTTCTATTTTTAAGTGCTTACTTTCTAGGGTTTTTAAATTGTATTTTTCAAAATTTTAGCTACACTGCTGTTTTGATGAATGGTAAAAAAATTTCTGAATAGTTTTGTTTAATTATTTGAATCTTGTTCTGGAAGGGAAATTAAAAAAATCTTATTGTTAAAAAAAGCCACCTAGATCCGTAATATTTAGCGTTTAGATTTTAGCAAATGTAAGGAACCTTTAACTTCCTTCTTTAATTAAATCTACACTCAAAATTTAAAACATTAATTTAGGAACCAAGGAAAAGGATTCATACATGCAATAATAAGACAATGTCTTTATTCAAATCTTTTTGAAAATTTTCAGAGTATAATAATGAATAATTTCAAAATATTGATATTCTTAGAATGAAGAAATAAATCTCACTCACAGCAATTAGTCGTTTTCATAATCTATATTTCTTCTGCAAAAATTTAATAATGATTAATATCAATATTTCTTTAAAAAACTGGACTAGATCCATTGTTTTCTCTACCATTTTGCTAATCCCATACAATTAAATGTCGTATATGTATATTTATATTTTAAGGTGGAACATATTCCGTAACACATATACATGTATATTATTGTCACTTTATTCTTATATGAGTAACATTAAATTGTACGTTATATAGATTGTACTCCTATCGGAAACGAAAATCCCAATAAAACACAATTTAGGAAAGAAATTGTATTTTTTCAAAATCTTTAGCACTTATGAATTTCCAAAATGTATATATATATACACACATATATACATATGAAATATTCCAACGACCCAGTAACGATAATTATAGAATTCAAAATCTTTATTGAAGGTACAGGGTTTCGTTTATAGGGAGAACACTGGTACAACGTGTTACAATTCTTTTTCCAGGCAAAAAAGCCCAAACTTAGGAGGACGACGATATTTAAACAGGGAAAGTCAGAAGAAATAGTGAACAGGCAAATTCCCCAAATGCCATGATTTCAGGGGTTTTCCAGGACTCTACTGGTTCTGTGCCTCTAGACAGAGGCGGTATTTAGTCTATAGGGAAAGTTTAGTGTCTGGAGGTAAAAGGGTGACTAAAATTGCTTTCATTTTGCATCATGCGAATTTTACTTTAAAAGTTACGAATATAAATATCTATTTTTATGTTACACACACACACATGTATATATATATATACACACACATATACACTCATGTCCATAAATTAAGGATAATGAAGTTCAGGCAAAGAAAGAGACAGAAGCAAAACAAATTTGACTTATTTATAAAGTCTATTTATTAAACAAAAGTAAATTGCAAAAAAGATGCTATACGTTTGACATAATTCATAAAAATTGCGATTTTTACTCCCTGGAGCAAATTTCAAAAAAAAACTGTGACGGGTCTATCCGCGTTAATTTCCAAACTAATCCTCTTGGGTAACTTTGGGGCCAGCATTTATTCCATTTCACAGCCTCTTCGGGAAAAACACGAGATAGTTATATGTTAATTAGTTAGACTATATAAAGTCTATATATATAGATTTCGTAAATGTGAGTGAGAGAGAGAAGGAATTGCCAAACTAAATGTAAGTATCGTCTACGGATCACTTCAACGAGCTTTGCGCGTATTTGATAGTATTATAGTAAAGTACTAGATTAATCATTAAAGGAATCAAAACAATTAGATTTAGTACCGACCTGAAGTTAGCAAGAGTTCGTCTCCTTGTCAATTCTGATAGCTGAGATTACTTAGACGGGAATATTAGATTTGAGTATCAGGATTAATCTAGGTATTAGAGAATCACTCCGAGGTTTCCACTTATAAACTTAACTTGTGCTTGTTAATTGTGTTTGTCTGTCTTCAATAAATAATTATTGTTATGGCTTTTGTTGGTGATGATATGTTTCCTCCTACACCAGGCGCGTCGGGCAATGTGAGCTCAGTCCAAGATAGGACAGGGTCACGACAGAACCTTCGACAAAAAACAGTATAACATGGTTAGTATAATGGTTAATACATAGAATGTCTCCCGGACGATGCAATAGAGGCCTTACAACGCCTACGCATGCTGAGTATCAAATTATCAATCTGATCTTGGGAATATTGCACCACTCATCATGCAATGCCCTCCGAAGTTCCGGTAGACAGGTGAAAGGGGGTTGACGGGCTGCGATTCGTCAGCCAAGCATATCCCACACATGCTCTATTGGATTCAATTCCGGTGAGTATGCTGGCCAATCCATACGGGTGATATCCTCCGATTGAAGGCATTCGTCTACAATGTTTGCACGGTGTGGACGGGCGTTGTCATCCATAAACAGAAATTCAGCACCCATGGTGCCCCGAAACAAACGTACATGTTGTTCCAGAATGACATCCCGATAGATGTGACCTGTCATCGTTACTCTCTGAACATGCAGGTCAGTTCTGGAACCAAGAATAATTCCTCCCCATACAAGCCATCCTGCACCACCGTAACGGTCTCGTTTAATGGTGTTCTCTTGGTGGTAACGGGTACCTGGCGCTCTCCATATGAAAGTCCGGCGAGAATCAGACTGCAAACTAAATCTCGACTCATCGGAAAACATCACACAAGACCACTGTTGCGGTGTCCACAATGTATGCTCTCTACTCCAGGTTAATCACAGGCGAACACATCTGACAGGTCTACGAGCATATAGACCAATGTGCACTAAGCGTATGTACACGGTCTGCCTTGAAACTGTCGCACCGGTAGCTGAAGAGAGCTGACGAGACAGGTCTGATGCTGTGCTCCGTCTGTTTCTTTTGGTAGTAACTGCCAAATACCGGTCCTCATTCGGCGTTGTAACTCGGTGGCGACCTGTGCTGTAACATCTACTTACATTACCATCATGTTGGAATCGTTGTCAAGGCCTGGAGATAACACTCTGGGCGATTCCAAGTTCCTCGGATACTTCAAGCTGGGTACGTCCACATTCCAGTCGTCCGATAATTCTACCACGTAAAAAATCATCCAAATGCTTCCTTTATGCCATAACTATGCGGTTATTGCACTGAAAGGCTTTTAAGGCGCTTGTGAACAATTTTACTTCTTTGCCACCATTCCTTATATACCCCTCTCTTACACTCTCGTCATTGTGACCTACTATCCGTGCCCTCTGGTGGTTTTCTGTAAATTGTATATTCTTCTTCAAGATGTGTGTGATAATTCTACAGGAGAAATTTTTATTTTAGAGTTCAATTTTTGTGTGATTCTGAATTATCCTTAATTTACGGACATGAGTGTATATATATATACACACACACACATACATGTATATATTTATAAATTATAATCTAATCAGGAACAATACTATGGAGAAAGGATTCATTATGCATATTTTGTAACTTTTGTAAATTCATGGTGATCTATAATATCTATTTTATTCATTGTTTATTAACGTTTCACTTCACACAAAGTAACACGAGATCTATTGGAAATTGACCTAATAACTTTGAACCATTATCACTAGTGTCGAGGACAAACCCTGAGCTGACATCCTACTTTCCAAACTTCTGTCTCACGCCAAAATGAAGACTTAGTCTCCAGACAGATTTAACATGCATCAACCCCTCTATAAAGTGGGTTCTTAGTGGCACCAGAACTTGAAATAATTGCGCACCTGAATCAACGCCAGTCATGAGGTTATGACCACTCGCCTCTCGCGGTCACACCTTGGTAGATGATAACATCGCCTTAAAACTCCCCTTTTTTTTATTGAATACTTTTCTATGATTAGTTTCTTTATCAGAAAGAATTGATTTTATGGCTTCATCATTAATGAAATATTTTGTAAACCAGTGAGTGAAATCCAGCTTAACAAAAATGTGTCTAGTGTTGTTTCTTCTTATTAAATTTTTTTAGACATTTTCTAATTAATTTCTGGTGGCAACATGTTTTCTTTTATATTTAGGGCTGATGATTTGAGTTGATAGTCTTGTTGATTTTATTAAATTTTGATTGGCTTCTCCAAATTTTTAATAGGCAAGGTAATCAGAGAAGACTTTTAGAATAATGAAACGTTTTTATCTTTTATTTGTGTTCCTCTTATTTCTATTCTTGTATAGCCTTTTAATTTAAAAATCCTTCAACAGCTATATTTATAGTACCAATATTTAGATCATGTAGCCTTTTTAAATAATTAAGATGCTTTCCTGAAAAGAAAAATTCTGTAGGGCTTTTAATTTTCTTTTAAATCTGTTTCATATAGTATTTATGGCAATTATTTAAAAAAATAAGACGAAAAAAATCGAAAAACAAGTTTTCGCGTTTCAACGTATTTTTATTGGAGTTTAAATACACTTCAAAGTTTCTGGGAAAAGCGGATATCATTAATATTGGTAAAGAATGATTTACTACAAATTTCTGTCAATTGTTTCGTATCTATGTTAATTTTATAAAATTTTGATATTTTTTTATTAGATGATATTAAAATACAAAACCTTAAACATGTATAACAGAAAAAAAATCTGAAATGCAGCAAATTCTCTTTGTTTATATCTTTAACAATTTAATTTTAATATGGACTATTTTTAAAATGCAATAAAACAAGTAAAATTTATTACATATGCACTTTATTGCTTTTTAGTAGCGTATAAGCTATCAGTTACATCAAAAAACTTTTGATGATAAATGACTTTGATGAAATCTTATTGAAATGAATACATAATTTTTAGACACGTTTACAATATTTTACAATGCAACATTAATTCAAACCTTGTCTTCCTAATTTTGTGTTTCTTTTTTAATTTATACTGTTTTTCATCTCTTAAGTGTCACAAGCTGAACCGCATTCTACGTAATAAATTATTTTTAAAACAAGTAACATTTTTGTGATTAAAGAAACTCATTATGTATGAAGGTATTTGAATTTCAATTGCTTGCAAGAAGTAAACGCTGTTGCATCTTGCAAATGTTGAGGAAAATTTTAGTAGCTAATTAATTGGTTTTTCACTCAACAAATATTGGAATTTATTAACTCAAAGAATTACCTATTAGCTGATAGAATTTCTAAATACCACACTTGTCTAAATATTTAAATACCAATTAAGCCAATCAAAATGTGGAATAAGATTCGCTTAAGCATGCTTTTTTTTTCTTGTTTGAGAAATGATGCATGCAAAATACACAGTATAGATTACATGGAAAGATCTTAAGAATTATTCAACCAGATCTTATAATTTATCTCTGTCAATTCAATATACAGAGAGGAATTCCAATAAGATCTGATAAAATAATCTTAAAGATATTAACATATGTGGCCAAGACGTAAACATTTGCCGAGTTTCGTCTGGCTACTGGTCTCGACTGTCTCCTCAAACATCTTTACCGAATTAATGTTGCACAAGCCCCTTTCTGCACGCTCTATGATATTTGGGAGGACATGGATGCTAACCACATTCGCCGCTCCTACCAATAAAGGAATCCTCTTTGAGCGATCTTTATTGGCAAGCTAGGGATTTATTGCGTTCATAGACTTTTTCTAGACACGTTTTTATTTCCTTCTTTCTTTTGTTTTGCCTATTTTTGTTTATGTTCCTACACCCTTGTAGTGTATACGTCTTTTGTAACCCTGGCCATTGGAAATAAAAATAAATACACAACAGGTTATCCAAAATATAACACCATGAAGATAGCCTCCAGTAGGCATGGTATTTACTTCATGAGTAGATTCTGATAGGACATGAGAATGAATAGCATAGCAATTGAAAGCAAACCATGAACGCTAGTATCGCTACCTACAAGCATTATATAAAGGGAGATTTGATTGGATTTTAATTTTCGTCGTAATCTGAAGCAACACGAGAGCTTTTGGTGATGGATCTCGTAATTTTGTACCTCGGTCAAGATACAAGAATGGCACCTGTGAGCTGGCACCCCTTTTCCAAACTTTCACAACATGACAAAGAGAGAACCTTAACCTGATTTAACTTGTATCAGGCCCACTAAACGGCAGTTTTTCAATTGCCCTAGATTTCAAACCCGTGGCTTGACCAAGCCTGTCAAGGGTTCATGACCATGACCACTACTAACTGTACTAGTAATAGTAGCCTTATAAAGGGTGAATAGATGGCCGATTTTTAATAGTGAAATTGTGCTTTTGTTGAACTGGCATATCCGTAGAGTACATTCAGAGCTCTTTTGTTTTTTCAATGCGTATTAATATGTCGCAGTATTATTACCAGTAATAATAGTAGTTATTTCAAACCATTATGTGATATTTGTTTTCCCAAAATCTCAATTGGACTATTATTTTATTCACTTAACCCCTTCACTGGTTTCCCGTACAAGGTACGAGCTACTGAACGCTGAAAGAAATCAGTTTGCCCTTACGCTAAGCCTTAACAATTCCTCAGTTGACTAAACATTATGTCATAAAAATGTCTTATGAATGTCTCAGATTATGCTTTTATTTGTTGTAATAAGCTAAAGTGCTTATAAATTAGTCAATGGAGTTGGAGCTCGAGTGCCGAAAAGTTGATTCGATAAAACTTAGAGAAAAGTCACAACGAATTATTGAACCTTTTCGTTCCTCACGTAAATTCTAAAAGTAAAAAAAAAAAAGTTGAATTAAAAAATTTTTTATATTTTTTTTATAAAGAAAGCATTTTTTAAATAAGCCAAAAAAAGAACTTAACGATGAGCAATCACAGTTTATTTTATCAAATCAAAAATATTTAAGTTTCTAAACCAAAACAAATAAATAAAAATAGTTTTTGGTTATATATTTTATTAAATCAGTTTATAAAATTCCCATAAAATATAAGCTAAATAAATAAATTACTTTTTAAATCTTACTTAATTATTTTTATTACTATATTTACGTTTTTTTCATACCCATTTCAGTTTTTAAATATTCTTTATAAAAGGAACAGTCTCCCAACCAGCCATTCGACAAAAGTTTGATCAAATTTTTCTTTTTTTGTTCGCAGTATTTAATAAAGAACTAACGAATAAAATATTGAATACCGAAGCAGAAAGGGAAGCAAAATAATATAATTTCACCTCAGCCTTTTCAAAGTAAATCAATAGGAATATATGCCCTTCTGATACGAGTCATTCCATTCTGTGGGATGTCTTCTCTTGCCGAAAAATCACTTTTTGTATGCTTCAACGATGGTTGAAAAAAAAATCGAAAATCGTTACATCGGTTTCGTGATTGTAGTTCCTGGCTGGCTATTAGGCTTTTCTCTCACTTTACCTTCTAAATCATTTCTTCTGGCCTTTTAGCCAGGTAATAAATTTGCCGAATCTTTCAAACATCTGGTTCAGATAGCAGGTAGGGCATCTCGTAATAAATGGGGCATTGATTCTTTAAAAAATATAGAAGCACGATTTCTTTCATCTTCAGTCTTTTACCGTCGTGTTCTTTAATCGGATTATTGTGGGATTTGAAGGGTGATTTGAAAATAGGGAACCTGAACATTCCATCTTAGGAGCTTTATAGGAAACAACTTAATCCAAGGGTGATTTCGTATGAAATACGACTGCCGTACAAATCCCTGCAATTAAGACATCCAGGCTTTTATTGATATCTTTCTATTCCTATTTGATATGGTTTAAAAAGGAAAAAGGTTCGATGTATTTTAGTTCCATACGAAATGGTTCAATTCATTTGACAGGAGCCCAATGGTGGCAATTTCCTGCTTTAAAAAAATTCCCTGGAAAGAGCATAGTTATTAATGGAGCATTATATAAATGGAGAGTGAGATTTTGTTCCTAGTTCTTTAATTATTATCCTCAATAATTGAATTTTTTTTATTAAAAACGAATTACAATAATGAGTCGGTAATCTTTTTCTTTCTTAAATAGTAATGAGTCCAACTTCTTTCTTTTTTGGCCTTGTATAGGTAATACAACTTTCTCAACTATTATTTTATTTTATTTTATTATACTAATATATATATATATATATATATATATAATGTGTGTGTGTGTGTGTGTGTGTGTGTGTGTGTGTGTGTGTGTGTGTGTGTGTGTGTGTGTGTGTGTGTGTGTGTGTGTGTGTGTGTGTGTGTGTGTGTGTGTGTGTGTGTGTTACAAATTAGTGGGCAAAATATGGGTGTCTACAAATTAGTTGGACAAAAAGAATCAATTATTGCACGTAAATTACTGGGGAAAAATTAAAGTATATGATGTTGTAAGATTGAGAAATAGATCAAGTTTACCGTTATCAGAAATGTTCGATGTGGCTTCTTTTTGTTACTTTGCAAATGTCTCTTCAGTAAGTCAATTCTAACCACAGATTTATCATCATTTCCATCGATCAAATTAACTGCAGCGTAGATTCATAATTTTAGTTCAGGAATGAATGTGGAAAATGGCGTGTAGTGTACATCTCATACACTGAAATCCGGCTGTGAAAGATCTGGTGATCAAATGGCCATTAAATAACACCTCCACAATCAATCCAAAATGGTACCTCATCATTGAGGTTTGATGTAACTTCGTTGGGGTAGTGACAAGGCGCGCCATCCAATTGAAGAATGAAACTCCTGTCATTTTTTCTTTGGTAATTGGCATAAGGAGAATCCGTGGCCTATCCAGGAAAAAATCCCACAATAGTATTTGCATCGAAGAAAAATGGACCGAAAACATTCTAGGAACTCACAGCACCAAACACGTTTACTTTGGAACTATCTCTTTCATGTTCTAGGATAAGGATTTTCCAATCCTCAAATTCTTACATTATGACGCCTAAAACCATCTATGAATAAACTAAGGATATATTGCTCCTTGTCATACTTTCAACGGGTTAATTTTATTTAATATTTTGGAAGTTATTAACTCTTACAAAATTGCCCAACTAATTTGTAGACACTGTATATATACAGGGTGTCCAGCCTTAATGTGACCCAATAGCTAATTCCCGAACCGTTCGGTTTATATATGCACTTCCAATTTGAAAAAATGTTTTAAAACAGGTAAAGAATGTTTTTACGTGCTTTTCGAAACAAAAAACCCATTTAGAAAAAAATTACAAAAATTAATTTTTTATACGGTCCTCAGATCCTATCACTTATATTTAGGAAAAGATGAAATACATAAAAACAAAGTAAACACAAAAAGTTTCATTTTATTACGATAAAAACTGACCGAGTTATGCCTACATAAATTTGAAGCATCCGAGTTGCTCAGAAAAGGGGTCGTATATCATATAGACCTTTAGACCTTTGTAGACTGATGGTATTTTAAAGTACTAATTTAATTAATTGGCTCTAACGGATTAAATTTCTCAAAGTTGAGTATTTCATCTATGTATATCCCTTAATTTTGAATGTAGTGATTCAAAAAAAATATTGCATGAAAAAAATTGCTTTAAATCATAATGCGTAGATAAAGAATTAAATGCAGTCTTTTAGAAAATTCACTTCTTCACATGTACGGGGAATTCTATAAAATTAATATGTTCTTTAAGTATGGAAATCTGATTAAGTTTATTGTTTAATGTGAATGTTATTCATTTGAATGAGAATTTAAAAGAAATTCTACATCCAATGTAAGTTACCATTTGTATAGAGGGAGACACGTGCATTAAACCGCATGGCAAAGGTGCGAACTTGTTAATTGGCATTCTCATCTTCGGTCATGATTTCCAGACTCAATTTCCCCAAAGATTCATCGCCTGACTTCGTAAATTCTCCTTCACTTTAAACAGAACTGTGTCTCGAATTTTATTCATCTTGTGTAATGTACAAATTAGGAGAGAGAGACCCCAGTTCAAGTTCATTCACGTCCCACGAGAATGGTTTAAAATTACAAAGTCAGCTGCCAGAAACCCTCGTGTAGTCTGAGAATGAATTTAAATCGAAATGGATAAAGTAAAGAAGGATTCTAACCATTTATATAAAAATAATTGAAGCAACAAAGTGGTAACTCTTTTTTTAATGGAATAGTTGTGATAGGAAATAGGTTTAAGAATAAAAAAACATTTTTGTGTAACAAGACTTTTTATTTATTTATTCTCTTATGCTTATATTTAACATTTTTGCTTTATTTTTTTCGCATAGATTCGTTTAATGCTCTCTATCTACTTATTATACTTATTCTTCCTACTGTTACAAAAGTTTTTCCTAGTTGTTTTTTAATGAATTAATGACGTATCCAATCTTATCCTTAATTAAAGGAGATCTTTTATACTAGTATTTGGGATAATGGTGCATAATAATTCAGAAAAATACTGTCGTACATTTCATAATTCTTATATAAATCACAATAGTAAAGAATGTGTAATGATATTTTAAGGCGAATTAATGGTTATCAAAGAAATGTAAATAATTTTTAGTAATTTATCTTGTTGATAATTAAGGAACTCACGTTATATAAAAATAATGGGGAGGAGTATCTTACCAAAAATATTATCCAATTGGGATTAAATGAGTAGATATAAAGCATATACACAATAAGGAAAACAAAGCTCAAAGGAATTTTATATCCTATTTATAAGATACTTCACATAAAGAAATAAAGAAATGAGACTTTTTTGACTTTTATACAAGCTATTTTCCGACTTAGTATTGATTCGTATACCACCGCCTCTAGTGAGATTAGTGGAAAGGGAAGAGAGGTGGGAGGCCCCTGAGCCCTCTAGGGTGTTATTCCTCAAAATTAAGGAGGGTAGGAATTAACCCAAATCGTACTGGCATCTGCATGGTTCTCAAAGATACGTCTAACGTCAGGCATACTAGTCCCTTGCCACGATGAATTTCTTGGACCTCAATCTGATGTTTCTGTCAATCGGGTGTGATACACAACAATTATATTAATGAGAAACTGAGATATTTTTCTGTAGCGGATACTTGAAAATGATATGTCATGTCGAGCTCGGCAAACACTGTGTAGAAATCCAGAAGTGAATCATTAAAGACTCTAAGAAACAAACCTATATCAACCCCCGTACCTTCAAGTATGGCAAAAATGTATAACAGTCTCAAAGTTCAAAATTAATTACACACAGTAATACAGTAGAACCACCTGTTTTTGTGCGGTTCTTTTTTATGCGATTTTATTTTTGTACGATTTTTTTGTGCGATCAATTTTTTTATGCGGTTTATAGATTTCAGCAGCTTTGGCGTTACTGCATTGTATTCTGTGAATGTACATACACACTTCAGGACGCTATAATCATTGGTTATAAACAGTCTTTTGACAATGCAAGTTCAATTGCTTTTTCTCAACGCAAAATCAGTTCGTAATTGAAGACGAAACTTTCAGTGACAATGACATTATCAGTAATTTGATAGATTATGTAGACGGACAAGAAGAACCAGATTCTCTTTGAGAGTAGATAAAGTATATGCAGGGATCCAGCTTTCCAACAAATTGGAAAAGCATTTTCTTAAAATAGATAATAATTCCGAAAAAATTTTGAAACTCCCCAAAAGACCTTCGATCGTGCGTATCTGGTTATCGTGACGTTCACAAGCAACTGACCAACCGATCATCGTCATAAAAAATTATTAATTACTTTATGGTGCTAAAAAATAAATCAGTTGAAATTGTATCTTTAAGTGAGGAAAGCGATTTTGAACTAATTTATTAAAAGATGCGTGCTTTGGGTTTTCGATGAGTTGCAGTGAATTATGTATGAGTATTTTGAAAATTTTACCATGTATAGAATTAGAAATCAAATGTTTTTTAAATGTTTTCATGTGGAATATAATTTTTTTTTGTTTGGAAGTACTTTCTCATAGATTTTGTAAATAATTAACATATTTCTTAAGTGCGCCTTTTTTTATGCAGTCCCTCTCCACCGCATAAGAAAATTTCTAAAGTATGTCGACAAAGTTGTTAGTTTTATGTAAGTATTTATGAAATTTTCACATATCTTTTTGTACGGGTTTTTTATGCAGTTCCTATCTACCGTACAAAAACAGGTTTTAATGTACAATTTTATACCAGAAAATGATTTATCTTATAACATTAATATTTGTTGAGCCCTAATACCAAATTTCAAATAATCAGTATATGTGGGAAAAGCGGCATAAAATATAACTTTCAGCAAGGCAAATCACCGACTTAAATCAAATCATAAACCTGCCATTAAAATGTAGGATTAAATTAGTCAAAAAAATTAAGGAGTTCCTTAAAAGCTTTCTTGGGACATGTAATTAGCAAAAATAACATCATAGCTGCGTTCAAATTCTAATTGGAAGATCATAAACGAAATTGCTTTATGTACATTATATTTTTTTCAGAAGTCATAAAAGAAATTTGTATGCAGTTCACATAATGCTTTACTTCATGCCCCGCCCTAGAGTGAAACAATCGATTCACTTGGAGAGAAAAAATGATCGAGTTTGGCAAACAATTAATATTTTACTACTTCGTTTCAGGCAAAACGTCATAATCAATAATTTATAAGAAATTTAAAAAATTCGTTTTTTCTTGTAAAAGTAATGGGATTTCTCATGTGGAAAATAAATGATTTTATTTCGCTCTAAGGGTAAAATTTTAAATTTAAATGGGAAAGTAAAAACATCTTCCACTTTGTAAAAAATTATATTTCTTTCGTTTTTATGCATATGGAATGTTATGGAATCAAACGTTAATTGATCTCGTAGTGTGTGCGTGCGCGTGCGTATGTGCATGCGCGTTCATGTGTGAGTGCGCGTGCGTTTGTGCGAGTGTGTGCGTGTAACCATTTAAGATTAAAAATTCAGGGTAACATTTTAATGGATTAACTATATAATTGTATTGTCTTTTTCCGCTTTTAGTTGAAAAAGAAAGAACTATGAAATATATCTCAGAAATAGTGTAAAATTAAAAGCACACATGTTCAGAGTAAAATTAATTGTTATAATGTTAAACTACATAAAATTAGTTTTATACTGTATAAGAACTATTATATGTGATGTTTTTATTTAAGTATACTCTTTATTGAGGAATTAGATATTTTAATTTTATTTTAATGGTGAAAAGTTTAGCATTTTCATGGGTTTTTTATTTTAGATTTATATCCATAATATAATACCTTACACACAGCATAGTGTTGAAGCTTGAACAGTGGCATTGCAGCTCTGTTTTCGTCCTCATGACAAAACCGAATTTCAAATTACGTGGTCCTATGCAAACAGACTTCATGTTCATTTAAATATACACCTTGTAATGGATGAGCTATCCCATCCATTAGTGTACGAGAGTTAAAAGGAAAACTAACCATAGTTAAAACATTTATTTACTATTCTCAACAACGACACAAATTCAACAACCTATATAAGTTATATATATTATAATTATATCCCATATATTTATACAATTGATAAATATGGGAGCAATAGTGAAGTAGACGGGATAATTGGAGATATAATAATAAATCGGATCACTTACACTTTGCACTTCCAGGCAATACACCTTCTTACATTTGAAGATAATTTCTAAAGTAATCCAATCCAAACGTACCGAATCCAATTTAACAACTAATTAACCAAATCGTCAATCTTAATATTAATCAAATAATCTACGTAGGCTCTCGCCTAGCTTTACGCTATCTTACGTTAATCTTCACGCTATCCTTTAGCTTCTGACCTATTTCTCGAACCCGAAAGGTAATTTTTAAGTACATGACATAATTTACATGTATCGCGTCTTCTTCTTCGGGAGGAAGTTTTGAGTTAAAAATATTTAAGTAAAGTAATTCCCCAAGAGGATTGTTAGGAAAAACGCAGATAGACCCGTTACAACCAGTATCCTTAAGTGCTGGTAAATTAATGTTGTATTAATTTTTTTTCGTTTTAACTCTTTCTCAAATGCTAAAATCCGATCTCTTCTCAAATGACTTTTCAAATCTCTGATTAAATACGGTTATCAAAACGACTCAAATATCAAATACACATTTTTTTATTTAGTGAACATTATTCCTATTGACGAAATTTATTTATTTCTCAAAAGTAAAGCAATTTTAACACGTAACATTATCATTTCATACAAAATTCTACTTATGTTATGATAAAATTAGAAAAGACCTGTCATTATACAACATTACCTAAATTCTTTTGAATGAAATTTGAAAAACATAATATATCTATTGATAGAATAGATTATTATACGAAATATTTCTCATTAATGTTCGAATTCATGTTATATCTTTTTATTGCTATGGAATAAAGATTCCGAATATTTGAACAAACTGTGTGTAAATACAGTTCTTACAATGACTTCTTACTCTGAATCATAGCTGAATAAATTTGTAGTTTTCATCAAGTTTATTTGCTTTCGCGCATAATTTTGTTTTATGGCATTACTCTAGGGAGATAATTAAATTCATGATCCTGTCATTATTACTTAGTTTAAATACACAAAAATGAAAATAAATAATATAATCCTCACGTCTATATCTATTAAAATAATAAAAAAATAATAATATCTCAAAACATTTATGCTGATTTATATCAGTCACATTAAACTACTTATTCATAAAAAAAACAGTGATAAGTAATGAGTTTTAACATTCCAACAAATGCGCCGGAAACCATGATTACCATTGAAAATTAAACATTTTCACAAATCATTTATTCAATTTTTTTTTTAGTATCTAAACGTTTATTATTTTTCTTTCCAGTTTCGATGCTTAGGAATCAAAAGATGCTTTCTAAATGCTAATTATCTGAATAAGCATGCAAAATTTCTACAACAATCTTATTCAGTATGTCATAAATATTAAATAGTCATAAACACATGAACTTCCATTTCAAATTTGCAATTTTTCGCTCATATTTCTAGCATCATTTACGAAGATAAGGTTTTCAAAATTATACACCATGTTTAAATCAATTGTCTAGAGATCCTCATTGATTTTTATTGTTATTTTATTTTTTGTGCTTAGTATTATAAACCAAACATGAATATAAATGCTTTGTTAAAATTTATGGAATAATTTATATGAAAACAATTATCCATCTAATTTCCCTAATGGTTTTATTCACGCCCCCATATATTTTAAATGCGATGTACTGTAGATAAAAAATATTTTCAAAATAAAAAGGGTGTTTAACATGTATATTTTCATTGAAAATAAATCCTGTTATACTATATATTTCCTTCATATTCTAATGAGAAAATTCGATCAAAATTGTAAATTTACCAAAGTAATTCCCAATGAATACTAATTAAAGATGAATTAATCTTATTGTGCATGTAAATAAGAATATTCTTTCGTAACAAAGGTTCTGAAATTTAATTATCTCCCCTTCTTTTTAGCAGAAATAAAAGAATATTTGGATTAAGAGTTTTGCATTTGGGATTCAAGCAGTGCCAGATTAATTGTTTTCTTAAAGATCTCTAAGCTTTTTTCCCTGGAATTTTTATCATGAAAAATTAAAAGTATTTTATTTAATTACTATTCTTAAAACCAAGTATAATCAATAAATATTGATAAAATGTTTATTTCTTAATGATAAAATCCTGTTAGATATAAAAATTGAAGTAAAAAGCAGACACTTTGTATTGTAGTAGAAAAATAAATTAGATTTAACCAATTTAAAAACCTATTTCATTCAATGGTTTTGATTCTAAAGAGCTTTAGTAGTTTATTAATTTTTTATATAAAGATATGAATTCGAGTTCATTTCTGCGGGCATTTCACATCAGAAATAAATTTAGCTCTAATCTGCTATTTGCTAAAGGGAAAAAAAGTAAATACTGAGCTATCAAAAAGTAACTAATAAATAATGTTAGAAAGAACTCCAATAATCTTATTTATAATTAATTTTTAAACAATTTTTTCATTCACATGCAGTATTTTGTAAAAATCAAAATATCAGACTTTTTATAGCTTTTATTATAGGATTAAAAATATTGGTGTCATGAACCAAAGAAAAAACGACCTCCAATAAATAATATTTGAAAAATTTGACAAAAGTCGCAGTTGAAAAGATTTTCCCCAAGTCAGCATATGCTATATATGCATATAAAATATTATTAAAAAATCTTAGAGGTATCAAATTAAACATATCTTTTCTCACAGTCTTTTAAATGAAATGAGTCAATATACCAACAATATCGGCCAGTCTTCGATATTGTATCATACTATAACATTCTGATGAATCCTAAATTCGAATATAAAAAATCTATCTCTAATTAGGCATTTAAAGTTGATATATATGGAAGGGAATTAAAATAAGAAATTTCACGCGGAATACTGCACAAAAAATGTATAAGCTTGCTGGAAAAATTATGGTAAGGGAAGAATAATTATTATTTGGTTACTCATAGAATAAAACCAATTAGTGATTGACGATGAATTATTTAAGGTATCTGACTACTTGAGACAACTTTTTTTTAAGAAAATGGAGATATGGGGAGTTTTTGTTGTTTTTAAATTTATTTAGTACATTTTATGAAGAAAAAAAATATGCTAAAACTAAGAAGATAAAAAGAAATTATTATTACTAAAATGGGTAAAAAATGACAAAAAATAACATAAACGTGGCCCATTCTGCACCAAAAGTTTATGAACAAATTTTCAATTTTTCAATTCTGATGTGTTGCTATGTTATTCATTTTTAAAATGACCTTCAGGATAAGAGATATTTTAATTTTTACAAAAACTAGAGCACTTTATCTTAGTTATTATATGAAATTGCTTAAAAAACAGTGATTATATTCACATAAGGGACTGTAAATTTTGTAATAAAACGGTGATTAATAAATCTGAAGGTTAAGACACTTCTACTATTATACAAAATATACACAAAAAATTTCAGTTAAATATTTTCAAAACTTTTTGAGCAATCGCTGGCCCCGATTGAGCATTTTCAAAAAAACACATTTCGAGTAAAACGAGTTTTAAAAAATGTGATATCTTTCTTAAAGTAATGGCATCTTCTCTTACTAAAACACTTATAGTTTTTGTTCTATTGAACGGATAATAATACACTTGGTATTTTATTAAAGCTAATAAGATGCATATAAAATAAAATCATAAAAAAATTTGTCAGTTTTCAGCAAAATTCACAATTTTAGGGTAGTTGGATACCTTAATTCCATGTATTCCACTGGAGTTAAATATCAGTAAGTATCCAACATAGAAGATTAGAACTTTATGGGATATCCGTGGAGATTTAGCGAAGAAAGTTTTGGATCTTATGTTTCTTTCAAAATTAATAGTATAGCTTAATTTCTTCTAAGTAAATAAAATTTAAAAATTAAAATGTATATTTAGTTGAAATATATTTCTTTCATTATGTGTGTGTGCGTGCGGGTGGGCGTGGTGGTGTATGTGCTAAAATCCATCTAGAAAAATTTACAAAGCATTAAGTATATACTGGAAACATATTCCATTGGAGCTAAATATATTTATTTATATGAGTACTTTAATAAGATTATACATATTCTTAGTGTTATTTCTTTATGAGAGATGGAGTATTCCAGCTTTTTCACGAAAATAAGTCAGAAAAAATTATAACTTTTCTAAAGGATGATTTCAAAACTCAGTATAGTTTTGAAATAATCGTACATTATTTTGAAAGATGTTAGAAAATGTACTCCATTTGATATTTGCATTGAATGCCCATGTATTTTACGTTTAAGCTCATAGTTTCATAATTTTGAGTAAGTCAATGCTTACAATAAACCGATCTTTTATGATTTATTTTTATGTACTTGATTCAACCATAAGCAATTAAGTTAACATTTCGTGTTGTCATCTGTTCTAAAGAAAAGAGGGGTTGTTAAAAAAGACAAAAAAAATTTTATCGTCATAAAGTGAAAAAATAAATAAAAATAATAAAACAAAGAATTAAATAGGAAACATAGGAAAGTTTTTCTTATGCACCAGGGTATAAGTTTTAAAAAATATTGCTTTTCTAATCTGAGTGAGAAAATAAAATATTTTAAAATTTAAATTTACTTCTAGATAACAAACGTAAGCTGTAATCCAGCTATATTGTTTTAAATTAAATTGAAGTAGTTGCCTAAAATTTATTTCAAACTACTTTAATCAAGGGGTAAGAATCTGTAAGATACGATTATTCCCATTAATAATATATCATTAATTTTGAAAGATATTTTTAAGGTGAATAACTTTCCTTCCATGTTATATTTTCATTGCCGTTTGTAGAACACTAAAATTTACAATTAGTATTTTGTTTTTCATTTTAAAAAGTTGCAATTCCATTAGCCATTTTAAAGTTCTAACGCGAATCAGCTTAATATAACTTTCACCTTGTTAAATGGAATGAAATGGTGAAGACATTATAAATGATGTATTGCTAATATGGGACAAGAAGTTTCTTAAAAGCATCTCTCGTATATATATATTTCTGTATTTATTCTATTTTAGTACAATATTCTCTTACACCATTTATTTAACTTATAATTTTGGCAGGTTTTGATATGTTTTTGACAATCCTATTACATTCATTCTTAGCATTGCAGGAATTAAATTTGTCTTTAATTATTTTATTTTACTATACTGCATATATATATATATATATATATATATATATATATCAATAATTTTAGATCATCTATAACACTCATTGAATAGAAATTAAACGTTCCTTGAATTTAAAAAACTTCTTTATTCCAGAATAATTAAAGTATCATAAAATAATTCATAGTAATAACATATTTTTTATGTAACTAAATATCAGAAATATATTACTTAATACCATAAATAAAAAAATAATCCCATTTCTTATGCATAATGTAATACATATTCAAAGTATCCCTTTTTGTTATTTTTAAAGCAAAATTTGCAATATTCCTTCTACTCTTTTGTCAGATTTTTAAACATTGTTTTCAATCAAAAAGCTTTCTAAAAGCATTAATTTATCAAAAACAAATCAAACTTAATTATGTACTAAAAGCATAAAAATTAACCCATTCTTATTTGTTTTTACAGGAAATATATTTTTTGGAACATTCTTATCAGAAAAGTAGTTTTTTTTTTCATGTTTGTTGCTATATCTCTTTCCTAGTGAAAAAATACACTACATTGTAATTTGAGATTAAATTAAAAAATAAAAATTTAGAAGTCATCTATTCAAATCAGATATTAACATATAAAGTAAATGCTTATAATCCTCAAATAAAGTCGGAAGTAGGAAGAGATTAATGTCATGATAAGGCCTTATTTTCCCCGGCGTAGAAAATATTTTAAAAGATGTTCATAATTAAAAGTTATAGAATTTAATGTGAAAGAGACGAGCAATTTGAACAAAAAAAGTCTTTTTATATTGTCTCAGATAAAGAGAAGTTTGTTTAGTAAGGGACAGAAGCACAAAGATTAAAAAAAATCTCGATATCTCTTTCTTAAATTAAAGTCTGGGAGTAACTTTATCGCTTACTTGAGTTTCTGAATACAAATTGCTCTTGAAGATCTTGATTTCGCATTTTATTTATCCAAGGACTTTTTCTATCACAAAATAAGATTCTTTTTTTCCAGTTGCCCAGCTATTAGACGAGACAAAAACAATACACATTTTTTAAACTTTTTCATTACTTCAAGTTTTGACATTTAATTACTTTTTTATCGTTTAAAGCGCACTTTTGTCCTTCGCTTGTTTGTATTTTTTGATAAAAATGTTTTCTATTTCCCTCTCTTTTAAATAAAAAAGTGGTAAATTCTGCAATAAAAACTTAAATATTCTCGTCTCCAGAGAATTTAAAACAAAGTATATAACTGATAGATTTATTTCCAAAATGTCAAGGTGAATAATCAGTAAACGGCATTTTACTGTAAATTATAAAATCAAACTTTTTATAGCTTAAATAAGCAATGTCTTAAACAATAAATAAAACATGAAAAACATAAATTAACTTCAAGAGTGTTTAAAGAAAATAATAATATTCATTGCATTTCACATGTTTTTTTAAATGTGTAGCTCACATTTTCTTTTAATTCTGATACCCTTTCTACTTTTTTTGTTATTGGCGTGAAAACATACGAAATAAAAACAAATCCTTGATTTATAACATTTCATATAATTGAAGTATAAATTAAAAATAATTTCTAAATAATTACTATTTCTCTATTGAACTTGTATTGTGCTTATTTATTGCTTGTTATTTTTAATACTCTTGAAAATGTTAAATAATTTTCTAAAAGCCCTCAATTCACGATTTTCTGCAACATGACAGCAATAAAGATAGTAAAAATCATTTAACTTTCCATTTGAAATATTCACTAGCATGCATGAAATTATACTCCGTTACTAACTTTATCCCTCAGAATGAAATGTACTTAAAATTCAAAGCAGAAAACATTGAAGAATACGATTGCATAAAAGGTATGAAACCTATTTTTTTCATTCAAGTTAAGTTAGATTAGCATTACACCTGTCTTTCCTGTGAGTTTTGAGTTTTCTTTTAATTTTAAAAAAATTAAAGGAAATGTTATGTCTTTAGATAAAGTCGGCAATACTATCAGTATTTGAGAGAAAAGTTTGTGTTTGTTATTTCCTTTTAAAAATAACAGATTACATTCATTTAAAAAATTCTTACGATTTAAGAAAGGCTCTTCATAAATACTACGATTAGCTAGAAAATAAGTTTTCCTTACAGTTTTTAGTACATAGGATAAAGTAAATATCTTAAAAATGTAAAATTGAAACAGACGAATAAAATAAATTCTTATATTGTCACTTTTATATAACTGTTCCCTAAAATTTAAAAGCACCTAGTTTGGTAAAAACTATCACACGTATTGTATCAATTACACATAATAGTGTAAAAAAATACTGAAATAATCTCACAATATTATTTTTATTTTAGAGAACCATTGATAGAGGAGAAATATTTATACTCAAGGAATGAAACAATACAGTATATCTATTGCAATAACTGTATGCACAAATTTAATACAACTCCAATGAACACAATTATTGTTGAAGAAAGAAACCCAAAAAGTGTTATTGAGACCAATCACAAATGCCCATTATCTGTTTCACGTGCTACAAGACACGAATCAATTCGAAACATGTGCTGAAGAAATCACGCTCCTCACAAATTCTTTTTAGCATGTTGGGGTCAAATTCTATGATAGCTCTTGTGTGGTACATACGCACAGGTAAGCTAACGTTACAAAGTTGAAGTATAAACACGCGATCAATCCCAAACGCGAAAAACTGACACGAAAGCTCGGTGGTCAACAAAATACAATTCTCCCACCCATCACAACCACATATCGTTTCAGCAATTGGTCAGCCATATTAATGTGTATCATATCATGCGTGCAGCACATATTCGTCATTGTAGTTTCATTTTTTTCTATTTTTTTCTTTCTTCTTTTTAGTGGTATAATTACATGAAACTGAAGTAAAATATCATAGAATTATATTATGTTTTCACCATTATCATAAAAATAAGGGAAAATAATACAAAAGTGCAGATGATTTGGAGACCGTATTAAAATTCATGACATCGTATTCATATTTTAAAAATACCTCTTTGAATGTATATTGTATACAACCCTTTTTTGTGATATTTTTTGTAGAACTAACTTCAAAATTAGACAAAACAGGAAAATAGAGTTAAAGTAAAAAATGTTTGAATATGATAATTTTTCTTTTCGAAACGAATTTTATTTTTGAGATATTTTTTTTAAATCATTTGGTTTTAAACTTGCAATTAATGAATCTAGTAAAAGTTTACGATGTAAAAAATTATCAGATAAAGTATATAAGCATGAATTGATAACTTGTTTTAAAATCAACACTGTCAGAAAAAAAAATATTTAATTAAATCTTTTAAATCTAAAATACTTTTAAATTATATTTTGAATCAAAAATGAAAAGTTGTACTTATATTTAAAGTTTTTTTAGTAACATATGAATTAAAATTTAGTACCTATGTGTTCAAAGAATTTTCTCGCTGTAGATGTGGATGTTGCTTAATACTTTTCTGAAATAAAGGAAACTACATTTGATTATATTATTTTCCTCTTGCTCTATAAAGAATATTATAGCACTTAATTAAAAAATTTAATTAATAGCTATGATGATTTCAGAATCTCTGAAATTGTTGTTGAAGATTCAGTAATTAATTATTGAAATTCTAGAGTATATATCAAGTTAATTCGAAGATTAACGGGCTAAATTCAAATAACGTCAAAGTCACAACTGCAATTACGTGTTCATAGTCAATTAATTTATACATTTCACAGTTGCCGACTTTTTTCTTTTACAGAAATTTTTTTCTAAAAGTACAAAATTATCAACAATAATGTATATAGGTAAACAAAATGATTTAAAGTTACTCATATAATATAATAATTTTTTTTTATGTTTGAAAAACTTCTTGTGTGAAAATTCTTAATATCTAAACCTATTTATCAAATTTGATATTTTATCAAAGTACTACTCATCTAAGTATCTACAAGTTCTATCATAGTATCTACAAGTTCTATCATAGTATCTACAAGTACTAGGATATACATAATGTGAACCAACGTAAGTGCACTTTTTCTGACAAAAGATGTTAGTTTTGAATTGACTGGGGAACATGCTATTGTAATCCTCCTGTGGCCACAATGAATTTAGCCCTTTTGCTTTATTTATTAATAATCATATAACTATATTACTTGCATTTTCAACAAAATATAATTTTTGAGTAATACAATTCAAGCAAAGTATTTTACCTGCTCATTAAATAAAATACTACAGCCAAACAGACTTAATTGATGAAAACAGATACATCTTATTTGTTTTGTGCAACTTAAATTCTAAGTACTTGGAAAATAAATACGTATGCTTTAAAAATACTTCACAGAAAATGAAGCAAAGCAATTATTTCATCTCAATATGTTGCAATTCCTTTCAAACTCCAGAGCAGTGGTCTTCAAACTGTGTTCCACGGAAGCTTGGGGTTCCACAAAACATACCCAGGGGTTCCACGAGTGACAATAAAAAAATCGAGAAGAAATTTATATGTACACAAAATGGATTCACGTTCTCTATGAAGTTAGTATAGTTACAAATAGCAAAAGCTCATCCTATTCATTAAAACTGAAAATTTTATTTATGTATAATTTTTTTGCAACACTTTTTAAACCCTTATAAAAGAATATTAAAACTTTTGTCTTTATATATATACGTCCTACTACATTATGAATATTCTATTGTTAACTTTCATGGGTTCCACGAGATAATTTTATAATCGTTAGTTAACACAATGTCTTGCAAAAATAAATAGTGGAAAATGTATCTTCTTGCATTGGTGGGGAAAAGGACTATAATTGAGAGTAAACAACTTATCAACGTATCAACAGATTCTATGTTAAAATCTTAATTTAAGCAAAAACAGCTTCTAAATTTTAGGTTGCAAATTCATGCGGAATTTCTCACATAGCTACAAACATTTTAATGCTATTCAGAGTATTGTGTTTAAGTAAAAGATATTTCTCAACATAAGTGGCCACAAAAACAGAGTATAAAAAATTAAATTCAGAATATGTAATGTGATTGCAAATAGTCTCAATAGACCTAGACTTCGATAGTTTGTGTGAAAAAAAGCAAGCACACATATCCCATTTACTAAGTATAATGCATGGACAGGTGACACTTGAATCACAAATTAATATCATTAATAAATAAATTATATTTAAAAATTGAATTGTAATTTTCTAATAATAAATGTAATACTTTTTTAATCGCCTTTACATAGAGGGACAAGAACATGTTGATCTACTTTAAATATTATTTTGAGATGTTTTCTTCGAAGTATGTGTATGGAATGGGATTCTACAAAAATATTTTCTAGTTCTAGGGGTTCCACGAAAACACCTTCAAATTCTAGAGTTCCGTGATTTAAAAAAGTTTGAAGACCACTGCTCTAGAGTTAGTGCGCAATTTATGAGGCATTTTAACAGTTACAACAGCTCCCTGTGTGACCATAGACAACCCCACAAAATCACCCAGGAGTGAATGACGCTGATCACTCATCACTTCTTGTGGCAAATGAAGACGATTGAAAGCTTCGATTGCTGCTCTGTGAACCAATAAAGAATCGAGTTGAAGGTTTGTTAAGAGTGACTCTGATTGAGATCACGTGAGGGGCTGCAAATTTGATTAGCTTCATTCAGTGAACCTTTTACTTAAACCCACACTCCCTCAATCGATATTCAGCTCCCCCGTTAGGGTGTGTGTGGGTTCCCTTTTTCTTCCTTTTTGATTCTAAGCTTTTAATTATGTGATAAAATAAAGACTGCTAAAGACTTTAAATATGTTTCAATCCTCTGTTAAAAGAAAGCCATTTGGGTATGAGATAAACTGAAATGCATTAGAAAAGATGCTAACGATAGCTTGGAAATACAAAATCACCGTCTTTCATGATTGAATGTTTAGTTAACTCATTGTCACTAATGCTTAAAGCATCCGACTAGGTTGGGAGACCAATTTTTCGAAAGTTGATTTTCAGAAGAATTTTATTGTTTCAAAGAGCATAAATAGGCTTAAAGAGTCACAATTATTATACATAAAAAATAGTGGTTTAAAAAAATATTTGGTTTAAAAAAATATTTTTTATGAAATTTTAACAAAATATTTTCAAAGTTAAGAAAAACGTGATAAATAAAAATGCATTTGGCATAATGCAATTTTAATTTCATTGATATACTTCTTGATCCATCTGAAGTGTCACAAATCACAGGGTAAAAATTATTTTAAGAAATACATATTTTATAAGCATTTAAATTTGATTTTAACGATTTTCCGTCAAAATTATGGTACTAAACTAAAAATAACTAAAATGTGATTAAATGTAACTATTTTAAAACCTGTGGTTTATTACACTCTAAAGGGCTCATAACATATATGTTATAAATTTTATTGAATTTCATTAGAATTTTTTCCAGATATCCCGTTTTTTGTGAAAATTTCATCCCTCAAAATTCACAATAAAAATATTCATTTAAGTTAGACGAAGCAAATTCTATAAAAACAACCTAAAAATCTCTCTAGTTTTATACATTATTCCCTTTTCCTCAGTATTTATATTTCTTTTTTTTTCTAATGGCTCTAACATCAAATACCTAAAAATCACTCTTTCAACCTAGTCGGATACCTTAAATACATTACTTTAATAATAATTTGCAAGGCAGCATCTTATAATATATTTTAGAAAATGTATTAACAACTATTTAAGACCTATGTATGGGAGTTATTAACAGAAAAAAATTTGAATGGAAAAAAGTTTGGATTATCATATCAAGGCTGCTAGGGAATATTTTAAAAAGCAATGGTGTATAACATCGCATTTGCCTATCTTGAAACTCCCAGAAATTTTGTAAATTCAGATTTTTACACTTCTTAAAAGATTACCAGAGAGTCCTGAACTTGTTTACTTAAAAGATGTCGTGTATGTTCTTGACAAAGTGTCTACGACGTGTCTGAAACCTTAATATTAAATTCGGTTCAAACACTGATTTATACGCGTGAAACTGGCTTTTCCTATAGATATCTATATGCTTAAAAACATTTAAAATCCGTACTGTTCTTATAACCAAATGGAGAAATATTAGAGATTTATTTCTGTATTGAAATAAATATTAATTATGGTAAATTTTAATGTGATACTTATTGTTTGGACTAGGATGTAAAAAATCCTTTAGTGAGAGATTATTTTACTAAATTACACTGTTCACAATGACAATTGTAAAATTTAAAAATGTTTTATAAATTCAATTTTTAAAAAATTAAAATTTTAAGAGTTTACAGTTTCTTGAAATAACTATTACATTAAAATATTCGTGAGTAATTTCATTATTAATACTCATATATATTTCGTGAAAGCTTACTTGATAAATATTGAAAAAAGAAGCTATTCTTTCGTTAAAATTGGGTATTTAAATGCAAAAATGGGTATTGGAAAAACTTTATTTCTAATAAATTTGCTTAGAAAAACATTTTAAAGGAGGGGGAAATATATAATCCTTCAAGTCGTATTAATTATATTTAAGTAAGCTATGGGAAAAAATCACACTTAAAGTTTGTAGCTTCTGGAGCTATTTACGAGCAATACTATTATAAATCATTTATAAAAATCTGAGATAAAACTCAACAATATAATGTATAATTTTTAGAACTAGTTTTGTACGTTAATTAAAACAATGCTTACTAAGAATTACAACTAGTTAGTAAAAGATAAAAATATATAAGTTTCTGAGCATTTGATAGCAAAGTCAAAAAAACATCGTGAAGATAAAGAAAATCAGCAAACCATGATATTTTTTCACTCCATTGTATTATTAATAATTTGCATTGTCATTCTGCAGATGAATCTATTTTAAAAAATTGACGAGAAATGCATTTTTTGTAACAAATCTGATTGTCATTACATCATCGAAAATGAAAATAATGTAAGTCATTATAATGAACTGATCAACCCATTCTATTAATTAATTATTTATCCATCTTTAATTCATTTCCCTAAATTATTTAAAATATGAGTTTGCACATTTGATTTTTGGATAGCTCATTGCAGAAAATTATACTGTCTGTCATTAGTAATTTCTGAAGAAAAGGAAATTAAGTTACTGAACAATATGACATATTGTTTAACAATCGATTATTTGAAACATGTAAAATGTTTTATACTTTTTGTTAGCACTCAAGTGTTATTTTATAATATCTGTTAACAATTTCTGTGACTTTAGTTAGTTAATACTCTCTCCTACAGGTTTATGAAACAGCATAAATTAAAGTTTATTTTAATTGAGGAAGGCAATTGATAGTAAAACTAAAGAACAATTTATTTTCATAAGATTAATTACAAGTTAAATTTCCCTCAGCAGCATATTGTATGAATTATACCCTTTTCCTTTCAAACTTTATTTTGTTATTACTTTAAAAAACACTTTAATTGTAAAGGTAATGTGTACACAAATTAATGTTCAATCACAATGCACACCTGCTAGTAATAGTTTTTATTTATTTTACATTTTTATAAACAAAGGAAAGCTATTTACATTTTTATGAAAATAAACTTCCTTATAGATAAAAAAAAAGCTTACAGATAAAAAAAATTTCTTCTGATATATTGGCCATTGAATTACTCTAAAGAAAAACTGTGAGTTATTACTTAAGATTAGATTTATTCTTATTACTTAAACCTTATTAAAACTAACCATAACCAACTTACTACCGATTACTTAGATACAATATTGCATAGAGGCCATAAATTAAGTAATGTTTAAGATAAAATGGATGCTTTAAATTTCATTATTACTTAAGTTCCATTTTGAAATAATAATAACCATATATCTGTTTATAAGAATATTATTCTTAGCGCAACAATTATTTAGATGATAAACATAGTAATAAAATAAAACACTATTTTAAAAAATTATAAGCCATAATATAGAACATGGGTATCCTGTTATATTTCTTAATATATATATTTGTAAATAGTTTTTGTAAGATTTTTTATCTAAATTTGTATGGAATATATATTGATTTCTTTAGTTAGTCGCGGAGGACACTATCAGTTATCTTGTCTGAAATTTGTTTGAGTTTCGATGGTTTATTAATTTTATATATATTTTCCACACTATTTCTTCTTACAAAAAATACTTAAACTTTAGACAAAAGGTCCCATCGAACCCCGTTAACTTTGAACATCCGGATTCATTGTTGTGAATACATAAAAAAGACCAAAATATTTGTACGTCTACAACCCACAGTTCTCGAGAAAAATGCTAGAAAAAATGTATGACGTTATGTACAGTTTATGAAAAAAGCCCTTTATTCGAAACATGAACGTTGATTGTTGTATAATTTTAAATAGAAAGATGTTTGAAATGTCTCCCGTGCATATTAAGGTCTGTATGAGGGTGTCATGGAATGGTTGGCTCTTCCCGTTCCATCAACGTAGTGTCCACAAAAGTACACTCACATTCGAACAAACAAAAAAGTCTATTTCTGAAATGTAGGGGTCTTAATCTTCAGATAGTCCTATAGGGAGAAATCCCAAGTTGTTGGATCTGTAGATAAGGATAGCCATTAAACAGGACTTCCCACGTCCAATCAAGTGTCCTGCGAATTTGATATAAAGTCGATGACGCACAAGAAAACTGAAAAGCGCAGGAGGTCCATCATGTTGTAACCACAACCCGTGTATTGCCGGTATGGGCGTGTCATCTAGAAAGTCGCCTTAAACATCATGGGGAAATATTAAGAACAAATGTCCCGCGAGACTTTCCGGCAGCAAATGTGGTCCAATTAATCGATTGCCTAGTATGCACTTCCACACATTTACAGAAAAGCAGTCCTGATATATATAAGGGGGAATTGCATAAGGATTGAATCCTGAATATATCTGGCTGTTGCGACTGTTGAAGACCCCATCACGTGTGAATTGTGCTTCATCCGTCCGTAAGACACGTGTAATGAAAGCATCATATCGACATGTTGTTGTAATGACCACTCACAAAAATTGCGGTAGAGATTTTGAATGGATGGGTTACTATATGGACATAGCCCATCTATCCTTAATAGTCTATGCACAGTATGCTCTTATTTGCATTCATCTCTATGGCTAGTGCGCGTTAATTCAACTCGGGGGATTATTCCACCAGACGAAATATGCATCTTCTTGTGCTGGCGTACGCCTACCGTGCTTTATTCACTAATACTGTAGAGACTGTTTGTCGGGCATACGCATCCAGTATTTCCCAGTGTGTACTCTAACCTGCGAATGACGTTAGCATTGGAAGGATGACGTGATGGATAGTGACGAAAATACTGCCCAGCAGTTCTTAAGACCTTACTGTTAAACTGATCAATGATAAAATATTTGTCACAATATTCACGACCAGAATACATTATCACCGTATGAATATTGCATGTACTTACTAGATGTAACTTTTTTTATGATTTAAACGATGGATTGAAGTTATTTCACGTGCCTCATTATACGCTGAGGACATTTCGAACATCTTCCTAACTAAACCTGCTCAAATACCAAAATAAATTTGCATACATTTAGTAAAGTTAGCAAAAATGTAAACTTTATAAAAAGCTTACCTAAGTTACCAGTTTCTTAGTAACTATGTCCGTGCATTCGATAACAGTTTTTCCTTACAAAGGATATATGACATCAAAAATTGTCTTTAGAATTTTTCTCGAAAACTGTGGGTCGAAGAGGTACAGTACTTTTTGTACATTTTTTAAGTATTCCAAACAACTAATCTGGCTATGCAGTGTTACTTCGATTTTCGTGGGGAACTCTGTATATTGTTTTCATATTTTTCAAGTACAGATTAATGTTGCTTTATTTAAAGAATATTTATAAGAGCAATTACACCCTTTTATACATTCTGATGTATCCATTGTTTTGGATCATTGTAAGGAAGTTTTTAAACTACATTTTGTTACTTTTGGTGTCAGCCGTTAAATTCTATAAACTAATTTTTGTATTTTTTATGTATGTGACATACTTCTAAGTAAGTAGATTACTTTTGTTTCTAAGGAAATTATGTTGATATATATATATATTTTTAAAAATTAGTTTTATAATTAAAAATATTTTGAAACGGCATTTTCTTTTTTTTTTCTTTTTATTTCGGATCTCTAATATAAGCAAGTGAAGGGGAAAGCCTTAAAACTATGTTTAGCCTTACAATCTTAGTCCTAAGCCTAAAAGTAGTTAGCCATTGTGTTACAGTGGCTATTCTACCTTGTCCCGTACTTTTCTGCTATTTTTGTACCTGTTGCTTAGCATTTAACAAGAATTCAAGCAATTTAGAATATTATTAATGATTATCTTCACAAATATTTGCATTTTAATAATTACCTTATTAAAAAATACATTTATCTTTTCAGAAATTAAAATAAATTACTTTGAAGTAGTATTTTTGAAGCAATTTAACACAACTAATTATTAATTAAAGTTAAGCCGCTCCGTGTTATAATCATCCTTATGTGTAATTTCTCAAACTAAAGAATAAAAGATTTAATTGATTTTAAAAATGGAAGCAGCTGATTTTTATTTTGTATGTAATAAAAAAATATTGATGCATACAAGTATATGCGAAATCAGCAGTTTGATTCAACCTTGCTTGAAACTCTTATTAAATGCCAAAATTACTTTCAATATTAATTAACACATGACTGAGAATATATTAATGACACGATGCTCTGTGTATGCAGCATATATTTCATATAAATAGCAGCAAAATAATGCAGACTAGCGTCCTTTATTTTCGGAAGGATTGTCAATACTTTTTACTATCCAATCAAACATATCTCGACTGAATAGTATTTATTTATTGCTACTATCTTAAGGCTTTTATTATTTTAAGAGACACACACACACATTCACTACTGCATCTTAACTCTCTAAACCTGAAAATAAATTTCTGTATTTAACCTTTACATATCTCAAATAACTTAAAAGTTTTGTTTCTATCTTGATTTTATTTTAATTAACATAATATGATTTTTTTATCCCGCAAAAAGTATTCGCATGCACAAAATAGAAGTATATTAAAGAATCAAAAGAAAAGCGCTGAAAGTATACAATAAAACATTTTCTAATGAAAAAGAACTATTTAAGAAAATGTACAGTTAGGAGTAACGATGTGTTCTTATAAGCTAATTTAATAGTATTTTTTAATTTCCCTGTAATTATTATTTCAAAACTTAAATAGTTCACTTTTAAGCATTTTTGTCTTTTTAGTTTCTCATACCTGTATACATTTGACAATGTATTATAAACTTGTAAATTTTTAGGGATGATAATCAAATTTAAATAAATCACAACTAGGATTAAAAATGAAGTTTTAAATTAAAATCCGGCATAATTTTTTAAAATTCTTACAACTAGAAAAAAACATTTGTTTTCTAAGACTTATTCTCAATACAATTTATACAATATATCGATAAAACTATAAAGCTTGTTCAGAACTTACGTTTAAAAATTGAAAATATTTTTGTAAGAAATATCAACCTATTTTTCCTATTCAAACTATTTTCTGAAAGAGTTAAATTGCTCCCCATTTTCAACCAAAGTCTCGAATATAAATAAATGTTTTGAATGTTCGTAGCAAATGTTCTACATTTTCTTCCAAATAAAAACTTTTATTTATAGAAACGCATAAACATAATATTGCTCCCTTTCTTTACTTCGAGTGAAGTTTTTACTCTTGTTCCTTTGAATACACGATTATTTCACAAATGGCAAATATCATTTGTTACAATCTTCGCTGAGATCTTAAAAAACAAATATTCCAGCAAATCCAAAAAATTCATAGAAATATCGATTCTCGGAACGCTTTAGGGTATATTTTCTTGGATCTCATTAGCCTTTGACGACATGTTTTACAAACGTTTGAAGAAACGGAATTTTTTTTTTGCATGCTATTTTTGTTTTTCAGTTTCTTTCATATATTGCATTTCACTCTTATCTCAAATTTGAGTGCATATTATTTCATAGTTGCTTGTGCTACTTTTTCTGCAATAAACTGTGTTATGTATATAACAGCGGAAGTAATTTCTTTGATAGCAGAGAATTTTGGAAAAGCAGATGAAATTTTATCGCCTTCTTATTTATAAGTAAAGAAAATAAATTAGATTTTGTGTTTCTAACTCTCCCTCCTTTCTGCACGTGTACTGAAACACAGACCTCAGATGTCTAGTAAAAGTAAAATATTTATCTTTTTACGAAAAGAAATTTGCACTTTTTCTGTGGGAAAATGTACTAAGTAAAATAATGTACTTCTATATGATTTAGAGAACATTCATCTGTATCATAAAAGGTTAAAATAATGAAAATAGTTACGGTATGTGAATACCTTCGAAGCCCTTTTTTAGAAATATATAAACTTTCAACCAAATAAACACTTTTTTAATTGAAATGGGACATAAAACGAATAATTCAAATACAATATGCACAAAAATTATAAATAATTTTGGATATATTTGGAATTTTGAGTGAAATTTTAGTGAAAAATTACAATTAGGTTAAACCTTGTATTGGAAATTCTTACTAATATATACGAATAATATTTATACAGTACATATATAAATAACATCTTTATCTGGGCTTAGAGCTATAAGATGTGTATTACGTTTGAAAGTTTTTGAAATATGTCAATTTTTTATGCAAAAACTCAATTTTTTAAGAAAACTAATGTTATTTTCTCACAGAAAGTGCAATGCAATGCATAAATATATATACAGAGATCAGATAATTGTCTATAATACAGATAAAACCTTTTTTGAAAAGTTCAATTCAATATCTTAAAAAGAAATCCTATAATGAACTTTATCGTGAAGCAAAAAATCGAAAAACATAGTTTCTCAGAAAATGCATTTAAAGATTTGAGTACCATATGAAATTATTTCTATTAATTGTATATTTTTAAACTCAAAATAATTATAGTTCAAGCTCTTTTTAGCTTCATGTTCACTAATAAGGACTTTTTTTTACCCTTTTGCGGTTTTCTGGTGAGTTTTTTAGACTATAACAATTGTCGTTTTAAGTGAAATTTTGATGAAAAATTACAGTTGCGATCTTTATACAAATTTTTAATGAATGTATTCAAATAATTTTTATACAGTATATAAATAACATCTTTATATGTGTTAGGAATTAAAAGATTTGTAATACTTTTGATAGTTTTTCAATGCCAAATTTCATGCAAAAACTCGATTTAAAAAAAAAAATTAACGATTTTTTTTTCATAAAAAAGCAATTAAATGCAAAAATATATACACAAATATATTAGATTTTGATTCATAATAAAGGTAGAACTAAATAAAACATTTTCTGAAAATTTCAATTCAAAACCTTAAAAATATTTTGTGCAGGGATCTGCTTCCAATTTTGTAAACTCTATTTCCGGTTTAATAATTATGCTAGAACTTTGCTTCTAATTATCTTGAAAAAATAGAGTGTTTTTGGAATCTTAAGTGTATGGGCAATAAAATAAAAACATAAAAAAATTTAGAAAATTTTCACTTTAACTGCGAATTTTGGGTAGTCACATACCTTAAAGCAAAGATTTTTAACAAATGGATACGTAGTTTATTTTCAGGTGAAAATAATAAACTATTTTTATTAAATGATATTAGTAAAGCTATAAATTCCCCATATTAATTTCATGTTCTCCACTTCCATTCTGTTTTATTAACCCCATAAGTGGTCACTTCTTGCCCCAAAGTGTTCCGAAAAAGCCTCATCAAAATGTGAAAATGGAAGAATTTTATTTTAATTTTCAATTTTAAAGTTTTCGCACAATTTTTTATTTTATTATTGTGGAACACAAAAAAAATCCTAAATATTTGCTTTTTATAAGTACAGTGAATGCTATAAAGAATGTTTCATGTATCTTAAAATAGTTTCTCTCAAACCTACTAAAAAAATTTCATATATATGTTCGTTCCTCTTTTTCAAACGGTAAGGATTTTGTGTGTGTGAGTATTTATATATATATTTTTATAAAAATGAAAACACAATTTAAAGCATGAAGTAACAATAAGTCTTACATTGCAGTGGGGGTGGGACAAAGATAATCTATCAACTTTTTTTTATTTTTATATTTCCATGTTAATTTCTTCTTAAGCAACAAATTATACATTGACTTACCAATCTCTGTTCCTTATCGAATATTTTTAAGAAACTAAATTCCTGCGATTAAGGAAAAATTCCCGCTTTTACCACAAAAACAAACCCGGATGAGAAATATTTCAGTACCCCGGTCAAATTCTATCTCTTGAAAACACACTGGCACTAGTATTATAACTATAAGAATTAAAAATATGTACACATCAAAAAATAGAAAGAAGAAAATATAAGTACCCGTACAGCCTACGAGCAAACTGGTTGTGGTCAGCTACCGGTACGTAGCCCGTACGGTGCACGGGTAAACCATTTAAGGGCTTAAAAAATCCATGAGAAGTATTCAGCAAATATTAAGGTTTTACAAATGAGTAAAAAGATAATAATGTATTTCTCATATTTGATATATATTTGTGCCCCATTCGTAATTGATAAACATTAATCCATTCAGTAATAAATCAATTTACTTTCCGTCGCCAATGATGTCCGTTTGGAATTGTGGGTTTGAAATCAATTTCCATCAAAGAAAGTCGGGTAGAATACGAGAGATTGTACGACAGCGATTGTATTAAATCCAATATAGCTTCAAACGACTTGATGTGATGTTGAAGTTAAGAATATAAGTTAAGTATCATTACCATTAGCCTGTTGTTTTCCTCTAATGTTTCCTTTACACAAAAAAGTAAACATTTTTAGTTATTAAAATAGTTAAATTTAATTTTAAACGGATTAAAATAAGCTGTTAATTTAGATTTTTAACTTTTGTTGCATATTTTAAATTTAGTTTTACATTGTTTTTCTGTGAACAAGAGTTTTGCCTGGAGTATATATTTGAGTAAACGACTGTTAAATTTTGATTAGAATTTCTAACATTAGTTGCTAAAAAAATTTTGAAGTATGCGTACACATTTAAAATGCTTTAAAACACTCATTGTGAGGTATTATGAAATTCTAAATAAACTTGAATTAAAGAGTGAAATTTATTTTGTGGATTTATTAAAAATGATACATTCATTAAAATGATACATTAATTTAGATTCGTTAATATAAAATTATTCAACAATCCACTTTATGAATATATTCGACGAAAATATGGAAAATGTAGAAGAATCTATATTTTAAACTTAAATACAGTTTTTCCCGTCACACTAAAGTATGGCTTATTTATAAAACCTTTTATCTAAAGTTGAGTCCTAACGCTTTAAAAAACTTTATCCATTGCAAAACATGAAATGTTTTCTAAGATACAAAAACAAAATATTTTTACTATGGTATTTCATGGTCTTCGTTTATATTTGTGTGTTTCTTATATTCCATATTATATTAAAACTTCTTAATGGAAAAATTTACACATATATTAATAGAAATCAGTATAACTGATTTCAATTAGTATATGACTTGCTATGAGTTTAACTAATAGTATTATTAGTATACTCAATTAGTAGTAAATTATTAGTTTACTCAATTAGTAGTATATTATTAAATGTATACTCAATTAGAAGTATATTATTAAATGTATATTCAAATAGTAGTATACTTCAATTAGTGTATGATTATGTATGGTGATAGATATCGTTTTCTACAATTTTCATTGCTTTAGTCACTTCTTATGTTTACAAAGGTTTAGTTATTACTCTGTAAAAATGTTTTCAATGTTAAAATCCAAGCTATATATTCAAATTAGATAAGTATCTACAACTGATTAAAAAAATATTAATACATAAATAGGCGGTTATATCATATTTTATATATATATATACTTCTGCATACTTATTAACATAAACATTTAAAGCGTGTTTGAATCTATCTAGAAAAAAAACTCTCTCACTTAGTAATGAAACAGCTTTTCTTAAAATGTTATTTCTTCTTAGAGGAGTATATTTCAAAAAAGAAGTAATTTATCCTACAACTGTTACTAATACTAATTAGATCATTCAAATGCTTAGTCATTCTTTTTCTCTGTATTTTTTTTGTCTCTACAAGTAGAGGAAACAGAGTTGAATCCTTACTGGTTTACTGATAGCTAGATTAGAGATTATTAAGTGAAGAGGCCGGTAAGGATACTTAGGAAGAAACATTGAATTTTGGTAATCCAGAATAACCTTACATCTGTCTGGTTGTTTAATTCCTTTTTCATTTATTTTTCTTGAAAAAAATTATAAGAACTATAATGATATTTGATTACTATAATAATTTTTCAATTAATTCTGGAAATAATATTTTATAAATATCTCTATCTTGAAATAATAGTTTATAAATGAATAAAACAAGAAAAAAAATTTTGAAGCACGTCTTTTAACAATGTTTATGCACGTGAGCAACTCTGACCCCTTTCATAGAGATTTCTGTTTCATATGTTTTAACACTTTTAGCTTGAAAATATCATTAAAAATGCGCACAATTTACTTTTCAATGTTTGGATATTTCTTAAGGGGAGTTGGAAAGGGTAAAATTTTTTTAAAAGGTGAATTTCAGGTTATTGCACTTTTAAATTCTTCAGCTCAGTACCTTTCCAAAAATACCTCATTTTTATCTCTAGCTTAATTAGAAGTGCTACAATTTTGTTTTTACAAAATTGTCTAAACGCGAGTCACCGATTAAAATGAACAGAAAAAGGGTAAACATTGCACTTCCTCTTGGGTCAGCTTGAAGTTCGACGTCATTTTTTAAAATTTCTTTAGGGCATGTTATGAAATGGATGGGATTTCGCCTCCGACGTTTCAAAGCAAAAATGAGGGGCAAAAATTATCAGATGGCAAAGCATTATGTGGCAAAAATAGATTAACAGAAGCAACAATTGATCAATTGCAAACATATTATGGTCTTGCCATTCGAAGAAATTTAGCAAATGTAATGTGTATGAAACAAGCTATATGGGCAATATTTCTTCACAAAATATCTACGGATAAAACTCCACAGCATGGATTTTGTCCATCAGGTCTTGACACATGGTGTCAGTGCAAGAAGGCTCAATTGGAAAATAAACTTTATCTCCACAAACATAAACTTACAGTTGCTGTAGTTGAAGCCATTAGGACTATTTTTAGGGACCTTTCGGATCCAGAATTATTGAAAAAGTGCTTGCATGGAAACACGCAGAATCCGAATGAAAGCATTAATAATGTTATTTGGTCTCGTGTCCCCAAAAAGACATTTGTGCACATAGAAACATTTTCCTTTGTAACATATGATGCTATTGCATCCTTTAATAAAGGGAATGCAACAAAGCTGGATATTTTAAAAAAACTTAACATAGAGCGAGGATATTATGCGACATGCTGCATGGAACATCTCGACTAAGAGAGCAGTACAAGGGTAAGATATGCCAATTTACAGAAAACTAAGGAGACTAGAAAAGTAAAAAGACTTAAAAGAATGAAACAAGAAGATGAAAATTTAAAAAATGCTGAAAATTTGGAATATGGAGCTGGAATGTTTTGATAAGGTAACTTTTTTATAAAAATGTGTTTTTCTCAAAATGTCACTTTTGAAGGTTCGATGTACCTTTTCTAAGAAAGTATATATCTGATGTCAACAAAACTTACATGACACATTTTTATATATTCTAGTATATACTGAAATGAGCTTTTAGCAAAATTTTGTATACATTTTTTTTTATAATTTTTTTCCGTCGAAAAACACTGTTTTTTCACTATACATCAAATAAAAAAATTTTTAAGAAAAACTAATGGAAATTTCAAAAAAAGCTCATTTCAGTACAATATTAGATGTATGCTTAACTTGCAAAAAAATTTGGGGATTGTATTTCCAACAGGTTTTTAGAAAAGGTACATTTAAAAAGCCCTTTTTAACATTATCAGTATAGAGCGTTCCGGTACCCTTTAAGATTAAAGAAGATTTTTGATTCGAGTAATTCTTAATTATTTTTGAATTATTGAAAACTTTGAACTATATATCTCATTAAAAATTAATTAAAATAAAATCCTCTTTCTATAACTCCATTCCATCTCACTCATTTATTCCATCATCTTATTTATATAATTCCCAAGTTTCATATATTTGCGAAAAAAATATTCTTAGTGATCTGTGCAATGAGACAGCTGATTAAATTTTAGAGAGAAACAAGAAATCATCGAAAAAATCATCCGAGAATTATCTCTCTCTATATAAAAAAAAACTTTAGCGTGATGCTGTAATAAATTTATTTATACATAAGGTATAGTTAGTAAAAATGGTTTGTAAAAAGTTGAATTGATTTGAAGAGGAGTACCAAGAACGATTTGCCGTAAGGGGTCCTTCCCTACCTTCCAGCGCTTTCTCGAAAAATCCACTTACGTCACAGATCGTGATGTTATAGATATCCCCAGTAAATTCCAGAAGCCTCCATATGATCGCAGGGAACATAATCGCCAAGTTGCCAAATGTGGTCGCCAAAAATGCTTGGCTGTCTCTCCAATATTTCGCCAAGTTTCCATTGAAACGCCATAGTAATGTAAGGGACGGCGTTGCTTGCAAATATTATATTTTTTATTATAAAATAACTACAACAGAAAATAATCATTAACACTAGAATGTCCGTCGGTGTTAATTCGACACCGGAGCTTGTTTACTTTGTTCTCCTTTCCCCATTTTTGCAGAAAATTTGAAAATTTTTCGTGAGGATTACACAGAATATTTTTTGTGGTTCTAGGTTAATTAGGATGATTTTGCAATTACATATACCTAGAACGTCACTTCGAAGCCTAGAACGTCACTTCGACCCAGAATGTCACTTGGTGTCACTTCGACACCAAGGCAATTTATCATTTTAAATAGTTGTCGTTCAACAAAATATAGTTGACTAAGTAGATACCAGTAGTGAAAAACACTTCCCAAAGTCCCATCACACATTTATTTGATTTTGAATACAGTGTTATTGGATTCACAATGAAAATTAATCCATTATTCTAAAATTGTTGTGTCTAAATGTTTAATTTCATAGTATTTGCTTATCTACTCATAAAAAAATTTCATTCGATTTTCGAAATTAGAGCAGAGTAGACAATCTGAAACAATGACTTGTAGAAAAGGTTTAAGCCCTGATGAAACTGCTAATTTGTTGTGAGAGCTTTCGGAGAATGAATCGGGTGATGATTTGCTGTCTTGCTTTAATTTAGATTCCGATGACCTAAGATTGAGGTGAAAATTACTACGTAGAATCTGAAGAAAGTCAAATGTAATTGATAATATTCCTGTGAATCCTGATATATATATCGTAGGGATGGCATAGAATGAATATCGTATAATAGTAATGCCCCTGGTAGATATGCGACTCGGAATGTTATGCGACAAAGCAGTGGTGCAACAAGCTTCTTGAAATATAATGTTAACGTCTTTTTTTTATGATATAAATGGTCATAACATATGATAATTACATGAAATAGTAATAAAAAGTTATAAAACCCATCCCTAGTATTCTTGCAATTATTTAGTTAAAACAATTATTTTATATATTTTATATCTCGGTTTCGTAAGGACACCGTTCGACGTTTAAGGGTAATTGAAATCGCGGATGTTCTAGTGTTAAACATCCAGATATGAATTATTTACACTATTCTAAAATGAAGCAATAATTACTCAAGAAGGTAAAAACTAATTACGCAAAATATGAAAAAGGTTTTTGTAATGCTGTAATAACTTTATTTGTACACAAGGTATAGTTGGTAAAAAAGGGTCGTAAAAAGTTTAATTTTATTGAAAAGGAGCTCCAAGATCGATTTTTGTGGAAAAAAAGAACAAATGAGAAATGTGCAAAGAGACAGAAATTTTTAAAGAAGATATCAGTTGAAAATTTACATCCCACACACTTAGATGCACTTTAAACCAGCCGGAGAATTGAAAACTTACAGCCTGAACATTAATTAGAAAAAAAAGAAGCATGATAGAAAGTACCATGAAAATATTAGAACCAAAAGATGCAAATTAATGCTATATGAAGGCGTATTCAACGGTAATTCAAATAAAGAATGTAATTTGGCGAAAAGGCGCAATTGTTTTCAGTTAAAATGTGGAGATGATTGCCTGAAATTTATTTTTTTACTGCTTACAATATATTGAAATTAAAGAACATCATAATACACGTAAATTACAGTTTTACAATTTGAGCAATGATTATGAACAGTGTGTAATCTAAACAATAATTTATATCCACCCACAGTATTGAATAAAAAATTTTAAAATTATGAAGTATCACATAAATTTAATAATCTGAATGATTAAATTTTTTTGTTATCTAATCTACGATAAACTTATACTCACTATAAAATATTGAATTGTTATTATTATCAGTTTGTGTGATACATTATGGTTTGTTTTACTATTTGTACTCAATAATTGTAACGTTAAAACATAATACAATTATTTCTTTCAAAACATTTATGAAAGTTTGAATACTGTGGAAGTAAAAAAAAAACATATTTATCTCTCTTTCTCTCTCTGCAACTTTCAATATTTCTTGCAAATATATTTAGGAGAAAGTGTTTGATATTTAATGGTATGTGAAAATTATAACCTAAAATTGAATAATATTTTTAATAAAGAAGGTTTATATATATAAATGGTTAAATTTTTAATTTGAATAACACAAGATTTCATTGGAGTAAAATTACCATAAATGAATGCCCTATGTCTAGCATTAATTTATATGACCATAACGATAAGCTTTTTAAAGAAACCTAGTTACACTCCTTTCTTATGGTTCCGATATTTTAAGAAATTGCTTAATATTTCAAATTTATGTTTTAATAATTTTCGGTGCATTTTATTGTGTCATATACTAAATAATCATATCTGAATATAGAAGCATTAATAACATTATACAAAAAAGTACTAATTTTTGTAATCCATTTTCTGTTGGGCAAATGTGTTCGATATTTAAATCATACTGCAGGAAGGGTGTGGCAATTCCTGGTTAAAATTATGCTCGCGGAATTTTTTGAGCTAAATGCATGATTTAGATTTATTTTCACGACTTCGAAAAAAATTTGTAAAAGTAATTATGGTTAATTAAAGTAGTTAAAATAGCATATCATTTTGTATACTATGTATATTTTCGGTTTGCTTCTTTAGGATTTATAAAATTGCAGTGATGTGATACATTACTTTTATTATATCATTGTGAGCAATAATAATTTTGTTAAACAGTAATAAATATGTAAAAATAGAAATGATTATGTATAGACTTTTTCGAATACTTGAAGCAAAAATAGTTCATATACATTTTTTAAAAACTACTTTTTTTAATAGGTATGCACAGTTTGTGGTATTGTTTATTTGAATATAAAATTTCCAAATGTGTACAAATGAAAATCAAACTCTAGGGAAGCTGCAAGAGTTAAATAACTAATTTTACTCAAGAAATATATATTTACAAAACTTTCCACCTAAGATATATACCGAAAATAAGTCTCTGTTAGGAGTTATATGGAAGAAATCCAAATGTGCTAAATCCAACGTGATGTATGACATTGCGTAAAATGAAGTACAATGATATTTCTCATTTTAATGCACAGACTCAAATGATAATATATCTCCTCTTATCTATCCTTTCATTTGGCTTTTGAAAGGAATTAGTATGCGTAAAAACTAGAAAATACTGTTCACTTCAAGTTCTAACTACAGAAAAAGAATAGATCTTACAGGAAGTAAAAGCTGTGAAGCTGAATATACCACAATAAGCGATGAAAAATTTTAAAAAACTTTATCAATTTATTAGTTTAGTTTTAAAAATAATTTGAATTAAACAAATAACATTCATTTAAAATTATTTTCCCTCAAACAACACATTAGTAATGAAGAAAAATATCCCAGAAAAATTAAACTAGGTAGAAAATTAATAAATTGGTATTGCAAAAGACAGCCAAATGACAAATTGAAATTAACACTCTTTCCAAACTATAGCTTAATATATTTTAGAGTAACACGTTGTTAGTGTTTTTCCTAATTATTTCCTAACAATTAATCAATAGGCAATTATAACAAATTATAAATCTAGATCCATTTTCATCACGAAAATAAAACAAATTGCCTCGTTTCTTTTATAACATGACATTTTTTTTTTCACAATCAATGTATTTATTTCAATAGAAAAGAAAGAATAGAATTAAATCCCAATAGAAACTTATTTAAAGCGCATGAACTCTGTATAACAGGAAATTGTCGCTGATGATACCTACTTATATCCTCAAAGTAGAACCAACTAATTCCAAGATTTCTGTTGCATGGTTATTCATTATAAAAGCGAGAAGGAAAAAATTCTTATCGGTGATTGAGTCCAAGAATTCGATTCTCTTGTTGGATGTGCTAGAGAGCATCTTATTGCTAATGAACTAGTTTTTTAAGGATTACGTTCTGTATGCTCAGTCCAATAGATTTTGCAACCTGCAGATTTTCTGCCTTTAATCACATTAAGAATTTTTTTTTATGTTTTAGGTTCCCAATCAGTTTTTCCCCCCAGTTTTGTACATTTTGTCCTTCCATTTTTTTTATTATTTAGTGTGAAGGATTTTCTTCTTTCTTTAAGTTTTATACTTTGACTTTTTTTTTCTTTTAAACGATGTAAGAAGTTTTAGTAAGTGGAATTTAATTTTATTTAGTTTTATCTTGCATGAGATGAATAACTTTTTAATATACTAAGAACCTTTTATTTATTTATTTACAAGGATATAAAACACTCGTGTATTACATCATGCAATTGTTGAATATTTTATTTTCTAGAGTATAATTTAATTACATCACTCTTGTTTGAACATTTTCTTATCTATAAGCAAATCATGAAACTTAGCAATATTTACAATTTACTTTGGGTACTTTCCCATAAGCTTAGACATTTAAAACTAAGAGAATAAATGGGGAAAAGACGTTGATACATTTGTTTTTAATTGCGCAAACAAATACATGCGTATAATTCAAACAAATCGTATGCATATTTACACTATTAAAAATAGTACTGATGAAGGTTTTCCTTTAATATTAGAGGTGAATTGATCATAATTACAAAATTGAATTGCATATTTTATGATATCATAAATATGTTACTTTTTTCAACTCTGATTTATGTAAGATTATTTAGTTAATGTGAACTTCAAAAAAGAAGCACAAAAACTTTAAATATGATTTTGTCTTGTAGAATATATGTATCTTAACCTTAACAAGTAAAAAGGAAAATTAAATTGGCTGTACGTGAAGACACTAATATATAACATTAGTTTATGCCGTTGTAATTAGTTCTAATTGGAGCTTAAGTAATATTCAAAATTGTGTATAAAAATAACCACAAAATATACACTCAAAAGAGTTAATGTTATGGCCACTCCTTGCCTAGAGTAATAAACTTCCCCGGTATTAAGACCTTGGAGCACATGTTGCTGATGCTGGAGTGTATTAAGCTCCCATGCACTAGCTTTCCAAACGTAAAATTTTAGTGATATGATGGGGAAAAGCTGATTTATCAGATTTAGATAAAGGTTAAATTGTTCCTGTTTGGCATCTGGGAACATTGAAATCCGTTTTCATCGTTTGTTTGATTGATCATGTAAAGATGCCGTTATTACTTAACAAAAGTCGTGAGTAAATAGTGAAGCGACAAATCACTGAACAACAGTTTATGGGCCAAAGAGCACAGATTCCAAAACAGAGAAACGACCGATATCCCCAATGGTTAAAACAATGGTCGCCAAACTGAGTATTTCAGCACATAGTGCAGCGCACACTGCTACGTATGAGCTTACGCATTTGGCGCCATATCCAACAGTGTACATAATGGGCCATGAAACACTTGCATTGAGCCATAGAAGAATGAAAGACGGTTGTCTGGTTTAGAAAGTCATGTCTTCTGGTCAATCACTAGCAATTGAGAATACACCAATTTCCAAAGGAAACCTGGCACCCCCTAGTGTACCACCCTAGGGTGCCTGGCATCCTGGGATACGAGGTGATGGTATTAAGTGGCGAATGTTTCCATGGGAAACATTAGATCCCATCATCCCCCTAGAAAAGGGGTGGTGAACCTTTATGGATCAACGTGCCGTTTTTTCTAAAGAAATATTTAATGAGGTACAGATGTGCCGTCAAATAATTTTGACTTGTGATTATAGGAAAAATAAAACTAAATACTAGCAACTCAAAAGTCTTTATTTCCTTCGAAAAACTACATTTTTTTTACTTTATAGTAGTAAATGTTTTAGTTATACGTGTGATTCAAATTAAGTAGCATTAGTGTGTGTGCTGTTACAGATTAGATAAAAAAATAACTTATATTAGGATTGTAAAACGCTACTTTTAGCAGAATACATGCTGAATTGGAGTCATCTGCCAAACGGTTTTTAAGTAAGTTTTTAATGTTATTCATCTCTGAAAATGATGATTCACAGGCGTAGGTAGATGAAAATATGGTTAAATCAGCATGGTCCAGCTTCTGCAAACTGTTAAATGTGTCTGGAATCGAATTCCCTGTTTCCGAAATTTGTTTACATGCATTTTTACTTATATTTCCTGCTAATATTTATGTTTCAATCAATTCCAACTTTCTCCAACAAATTTTTGAATCCATATTGAATTAGACTGGAAATCAATCCGTTGTACTTTAAATTTTCCACTTCCCAACCAATAGAATTGGGATAGGTTCAGATTATTAAATGAAACCACATCAGGGTACATAAAAAACTTGAACGTTTCCAATAGTTCTTTGAAATGAGAAAATCTCGCTAAAAACTGCGATAGATCATTCGCGTTTGTTCAAAATACTTCATTTTGAACTTTGTTATTTTGAACTAAAATGCAAACCGTTTTGATCGGTGGCGTACCCAAAATATTGTGTCGTGTGCCATTGGTTTGCCATCCCTATGCCGAAGAACAATCCTTGATGTATGTGCGCTGTGTGAACACCATTGCAGAATAAGTGCATTCTTTCATAAAAGCATACACTGCGGCTGATTGCGTTTACCAATGGGATAAATGCAGCTTGCTACATGAACCGAACCGTCAGATAGTGGTTTGAGGAACATTCTGGTGATTTTCAAGTCATGTCTTGTCCTTCCAAATTCACCTGACATGAATTCAATCAAACATTCATAGATCAAGCTTGAAAATCGTACCATAGCTGCCATGTTACCAACTCGTAATGTGTGGTAATTGCAAGACTAGTTTATGAGTAATATGTTCCAGATACTTCAGACTCCCTATCAGAACCTTGTATAGTCAATTACTCGCCGGATGTTGGCGGTTTTGAGAGCCTATTTTATATTAAACAGGTGGTCATAATGTAAGGGCTCTTTCGTCTGTAATAATTATTAGGAAATACTTTTTTGAAGCTTATTAATAAAAAATCAACTGATATATCCTTTAAAAATTACTTTAAACGTATGCATTTTATTTTTTCATTTATTAAAATATTTTAAGGTTCCAAAATTGAAATATTTGTGTCTATCACAATTGGCAATATTTTTGTGAAACTGTTTTTTTATGAATGTTATTCAAAGACATTATTCGAACTATTTCCTTGAAAGTTCGAGCCATTATCAAATCAAAAGAAAATTCAAAAAGGGATGTTAAAGATTAATGTGTATTTTAACAAGGTATTAATTTATGAACTTAAATTTCAAATATATTGGCCAAAATCTCAAAGGGAAATTGGAAAATTATGATATTAAATTACACATTTAACAAAAAAAATTTATTAAATGATATATTAATTAAAATAAATCCCTGTATGAAATTATCAAACTGTCCTCTCTTGGAAAAACTGAGCTTTTAAGAAAAATAATTACTTTCATAAAATATGAGATAACTTTTATTTTAATTAAATTAAATCCCGAATGAAAAATAATATTCAGAAAAATTATAAAATATGCTTTTGAAATTGGAAAGTATTAAAAATTTTAAATAACAAAGATTATCAAAGCAAAAATAGATAAACTTTTGCTTGGATTTATTTTTAAGAGAATTTTTGTGGCTACAAAACTTCCTACAATAAAAATCTGATGAAAAATATTAAATAAAACAGTATACGTCCAAGAGGGAAAACTTTAAAGGCCTGTAAGAAGATTACTATTTTAAAAATAGTTAGTTTTATATTAGTCTAATTCATGATTTGTTCGAATTGCAAAATTGTGAAACTCAATGAGATCCTCTACTGTGTTAATACAACCAATAAAAATGTCTAAGTATTTTCAAATTGTAAAAGTATAAAACAAGTATATTTTCCAAAAACAGTTCATTTTCTGAACAAATTTCATTCAAGTGAGTTCTTAATTACAAAAAGACAATTTATTGTAATCATAAAACTTAAGCTAGAATATATCAGGAGCTAAATTACAATTTTTCTTAAAATGAAAACGGTTCTATCCATTGCCCAACGTGCCATTAAATTCAGCAAGCGATTTACTCAGTAGAAAATCATTAAAAGACCTCCATTCTCAAAAAAAAAATTATTAAAAAAGTTATTACAATTTGCAAAAGAATACGTGTGACAGGTTAATGACAGGGAAATTCTTTTTCCACTAATGTAGATCACTTTCATTTTAAAAAGAAAAAATATATCCATTTCTAAATGCTTGAAAAAAATAGACTAGCTTCATTTCTAAAAACTTGAATCTTTTACTTTCGTTATTCTTCAGAAATAAAACATTTTTTTTTCTATTTTTTGAAGATATTCAAATTTTAAAATTTCATTTTATTATTATTAAAAAGCTGCATAATATACTGAAGAACATATTTAATAATAAATAAGACAACTTTAATAAATTAATAGCAATTTTGTGTGTCAGACACACAAGTAACAGACAACCGAGGACGTTTATAATTATAACTAGCTCTTATACCCTTTCTTGACACGGGTGAATTGGAAAATAAAACAACAGAGATTAAAGGAAAAAGAAACTTTTTTATGGGTTAACTTTAAGTGAATTGCAAAAAAATTTAACAATTAAATTCCTTTTTAGCATATCTCTGCTCCACAAAAAAAATTATATTTGCCAAATTTGAAATCTGTAGGTCTAATAGTTAAAAAAAAGAGATTTTTTTTTATCTCTAATGCTCCCGTTACACCCCTGGGGTTCGAAAATCAAAAACCCCATTCTTATTTGAGATATCTTCTCAGCAAAAGTTATATGTTTTCTAAATTTCAAGTTAATAGGTTCAGTTACTCATAAAAGGAATTTATATATATATATAGAGAGAGAGAGAGAGATAAAACGCCCTCGAATACCCCCCCTTGGATGTCAAACTTTGCAAAACCTTTTCTTAAAGGATCTCTATTACATGAAAGAAACACACCAGCTAAACTTGAAGTCTAGGTTTAATAGTTCATAAAAACGGGATTCACTTTTATCTATAACACCCCTTTAACCCTTCGCAAAACTCTTGGGGGTCAATTTTTGTAAAACCCTGCTTTGTAGCGGTTCTCTACTCCTTGAAAGGAATATACCAGCCAAATTTCAAATATGTAGGTCTAATTGATAAAAAACGTGAATATTTACCTATAACGGCACTTAACCACTTGCAAACCCCTTGGTGGTCGATTTTGACAAAAACCTTTCTTAGTGGATCCTTTATAGTCCATGAAAGAAACATGCCTACCAAATTTCAAATCTGTAGATCTAATAATTCAAAAATGGGAATACTTATCTATAACATCCTTTTAACCCCTCACAAGCCCCTTGAGGGTCTATTTTTGCAAGACCTCTTTTGTAACAGATTTCTACTCCATGAAAGGAATATATCAATTTCAATTTTGTACAGATTGCTTCAAAAATAATGAGACCAATTTCATAGATTCATAAATTTTTATTAAATTAAATTATTTATATCAAATTTTTAATATGGTTTTTCTTCAGCATTGTAAACTTTACGTAAATGTTTAGGTTAAGCCAAAAGAGCTTTTTTGACCATTTTGGGGGGTATTTTTCCAACTTTCTCTTTGATTACCTTTTAAAGCCCTTGAAGTGTTCTTACTTTACGTCCGTTTTTTTTAAGTATACCCATAAAAAGTAATCGCATGGAGCACAGTCAGGAGAAGATGATAGTCCTTTATCAGGGGGAAGAAAATTTATTTTTTTATCTTTCACTCATTTAAAAGTTGATTTTGCAGTATGACTAGGTGTAGAACCTTGATGAAAGACAAAGTTTCCTTGAGGGCAAAGATGTTTACTTTCTTTGATCCTATGCTTCAAAACTTAATTTTGATAGTATTTAGCATCAATTTTAGCCTTTGGTTCTTCAAAAAATTGTTAAACCTTAAGAGGACATTTCCATTCACATCATAAAACTTGACAGTCAACTTGCCTTTTACAAAACAGCTACGTCTTTGTAAGGCATTTCGCTTGGAATATATTGTATCTTTGTTTTGCCAGTTGTGGATGACAGATAAAACAGTGCCTCATCAGAAGTTATCCATGTTTTGTATCTACCTTTGCGTAACATTAAATACAGAGGGCAAGAACGTTTGTTTATGGTTTTTGCATACATTTGATAACAGACTGGTTAATTCACTGCTTTAGAGCCAATTATCTAGCAACAGGCTGTCGATTGCAATACCTGTACTCTTTCTTTGCTAACTTCTCGCAACCACCCTTGGTGGTCGATTTTTACAAAACCCATTCTTTAGCAGATCTCTACTCCATGAAATAATTTGTTTGCCAAATGTGTACGTCTGATAGTTTAAAATGAAAATAATTATCTATAACGCCCCTTAATCCACCGCAACGCCACTTGAGAGGGTCTATTTCACTAAACCCATTTTAAGACAGATGTCTACAAGATGAAAGGAATCTGCTTGCAAAATTTCAAGACTATACGACAAAAAGTTTTAAAAAAATTATTATCTATAACGCCCTTTAATCCCTCTCTACGCACATTGGGGGTCGATAATCACAAAATCCGTTCATAGAGGATCTCTACTCAATAAAAGGAACATACCTACCAAACTTCAAGTCATAGGTTTATAATTGCAGGAGATATCGTGATTAGTGAGTCGCTTTTCTCCTTTAGATAAATGTAACAATTTTTTATCTTCTTACTTTAATGCTTCTAAAAATTTACCTTTAAAATTACTCAAAATTTTTCTAAAATCATTCAATACACACTTGATTTTATAGAATTTCAACAGAATTAATAAAAACTCCTTAAAAATTATCAAGACACGTGAAAAAGAGACTATTGAGAACAAATCAAAATTACAAAAGTGCCAAATGGGATTTTATTTTAACCTACATCACAAGTAAAATCGAATTTTAAGTATTAATATTTAAACCTTTACTTACTTTTTCCAATATACTTTGTGTATTAGTAATTACTTTTCATGAAAAAAATTGTGCATATACATTACATTTTTATGAGTTTATACTGTATCCCAAATACACATTTTCTGCACGTGAATATGATATAGATATTTATGCCTAAAAACTCTTCTTTTACCTTTTATTTTTTGAAAAAAAATTACTGAAGAGTGAAAAATACAATAAGGTACATTTTCTCTTTCTTCCTTTGCGTTGAGACCTATTAAATGAATCTTATATAATAAAGAAAAATTACTGTAAATATAAAAGCACATATTTTCATTTATATAAATGCACTTAAATCACAATGCAGAATTTCCATTCTTCTTTTACTACATAAAATTTGCTTCATGTTTTGTTAATTAAATTAAAGATTCATTATACAGGCAATTCAAATATTGTTTCATTCTTCTCACTCAAGCACACTCCACGTTTCCGACACTCACATACCAATAAGCCTTTATAATTCCACATTTTAGGCATTAGTTATTTGCAAAACATTCGCTCGAAATGAATACAATTGCTGTACAAATCAATGAAATACCCCTACTTTGTCCTCTATTTATCCGCAATTTAGTTTGTAGCTAGCTAATAAAATAATTATAATAAAGCATCCACATGTGGACGAAACAAAAGTGTCTTTATATGCGATTAATCGTCGCTTATGAAGATTGATCATCGTCCGATGACATCTGGCCACGGTTACTAGTGACGTCAACCGATAACGTTCGATGATGGATTCTCACTACAGACCACCCCCTTCCCCGCCCTCAAACTACCCTTCCACTCAGCCCCCTTAGGGCGGGGGCAATTACCATATTCGAAACAAGGGATCTTCGACTACATTTTGACTAAAATTCTCATTTCGACTTTTAGTATATATCTGTTACGACTCGTATCCATTTAAAACACAAACAAACCTCCCCATTTGGATAGGATGGATTATAATGAACATTTAAGGCGTATTATTCTTGTAACGTTTCAGGAATTAAGTTACATACAAAGGCGTAACGTATTAGAGAAATATCTTGAATGTAATACGATAACTTCTCAAATGAATTGGTAATTGAAGAAGAGGAATACAAGGAATTGGAATGAAATTATTGGAAATTGAATAACAATGTCACATTCGTTAGCAGAATATTTAACCTAATGACTATGAGTTAAAATCGAAATATTAATACGGCGTTCTTGGGCAGATAAATTAAACTAATTTTAATTCAAATTACATTGTGTGACACATTATCAAACAATAGGAAATAGTTCAGTAAATTCAGGGAATAATTGAGAATAGTCCTTAATATCGATTCCAATTAGAACATAAGAGTTTTGAGCCTTTAATTGATTGTCTGAGGTAAATGAAGAATAGTTGTTATTAATTATATTATAAACTATTTAATGTTAATCTGTAATCTGGAATTATTATTTTTTACCTACTTAATGAAGAAAAGTTCATTAACTATTTGGATTTTATATGTTAAAACGTAAATATATGTAAATGTAATCAATTATTGTGAATCCCTACTTTTATTTATTTCTCAATCATTTGAAGCGTTATACGCATTTATATTACAAAGTTCGTATATATTTACAACCATTTCAATCGAACTTACAACTGATTATTACAGCAGTAGCAACTTAGCCATGGATGTGACCGCGTGGTCTATTGTTTTTGCCCAGTCATGGGTTCCATTCCTATTGTCATAAGACCCTTCCATTAAGGGAGGGGGCTAATTCAGATTTAATCAGACGATGCTAAAAATCATAATGTTTATATAATGCGAAACTTTGGAAAGTAGGGTTCCTCAGCTCATATGTCGTCCTCGTTACCTGACACCGGCTCAAAATTACGAGCTCCATGGTTAATAGCGAATGTTTTGCTTTGGAAGGGGATGTTGATATACAATGAATTGTATAAATATTTAAATACGAAACAAGTGATTATTTATACCGTCCTACTTTCTTCAATAGATAAATTGTTTATTAACAACGCATTTTGAAACTATGCCAAGGCTATTGGTAGACGTACCACATAATTTTGAATCTTGATCAACCGACGAGTATGACACCTAAGATGGCAAAACACTCTCCAAACTTCCTGATGACACCATAGTGAGGACTTTGAACCTCAACAGTGTTGACGTACTTCAGCCCTACCATAGGGCAAGTCTTTAATGGTACTAAAGCTTGCCCTCATTAGTGGACAGAAACAAAACCGAACACGAGTTCTTTGCTGCCCATCCAGTATAATAGTTATTGACAGTAACTGCTGTGCTGTAGGGCCTGGGTTTGAATCCTGAGAAGGTATGAATGTTTATAAATGTATAGTGCCTTTGCGACATGGAGGTATTGTCGACCCTCAAGTTCTCTCGTGAGGTTGGGGGAAGAAGGAAAGAGGGGGAGGCCCCTGACCACAACCAGGTTGTTCTTTATCAAAATTGGGGCTGGAACCGAGCCAAACCGCGTACTGACACCTGTATGATGCTCAAAGCTACGGCTAAGGACAGACGTAAAACTAGCCCAGGAGTCAGCAGCCCTTTAGCTGTGGCGTGACAAACCAATATAATATGATTCAGCGTGCCACACAGAAGGACATTTTTAAAACAATTCGATTCCCGAGATAAGGCATGCAGAGTTAGAAAATATAGGTCAATAATATAGATTTACAGTTTTAATTTACATTATTTTTGCATCATTTAAAGATATTTCTTAACAAAAATTAATAAAATAAACAGCATAAAATTTAACTATTTCTTCAGTAAAGATAATAAATTAAAATTGAACATATATTAGGTATTTTTAAACATATTTATTAAAATAAGAAATAGACAACATAAAATACAAGTAGAGCCTTTCATTATAGTTAAATAAAAAGATAAATAAAAAATTTGGTGTAAACCTAGTGCTTGCACCACTCTGCTTTAATATCGCTAAATCACTTTGTGACTAGTTTGTGAGGTATAGTTTGTGACTTTCAATTTGAAACGATTCTGAGCATTCAGTCGTTAAACAATTTCTTTGCAGATTCGAAATAATTTTCATATGAGGAAAGATTTTCGACTTAGATATGCTGAATCGAAAGCAAAAAGCAGAGTGCATGCTATTTTATCTCTTCAAACAATTAAATCCCTCCAGCAATGATAATCAATAATTTACAAAAATAGCTGTAAATTTATCTTTAGAGCTATCTTTCAGATCATTTCGTAATTCAGTAAATGTCCATGATTCTGAAGATGCTTGGCAAATAAGGTCTATTACAAATTTATCAAAACTTACATTTACTAAAAAATTAACAAACGCTTAGAGTAATGCAGAGTGCCACTGAGAATTGTGCCACGTGCTACATGTGGCACGCGTGCTGTAGGTTGCCGACCCTTGATCTAGCCATTTGCCACAAAAAATTTCGTAGGCATCGATCTGAATCGTTAGGCAGGTGGCATTAGTAACAACAACACGAGTTCTCTTGTAAAACTATTCACCAACCATATAGCCACGTAATTTATTTCAAAACAAAATAAAAAACAAAGATAATTCTACATTCATTAAAAAAAAGTAGCCGTAAAACTAAAAAAATAATTGCTACTTTTTAAGGTAAAATACGAGAATGGTAAAAACGTATTCAATTAACAATTCAAATGTATGCATTCCCATATCCACATCGCCATAAAAGTAAAAATAGAAAAAACATGTTTGGATTACAAGATAAAATATTAAGATATCAAAATTTAAGAAACTAATTAAAAGTGATCGATTCTCCTTAATATCTTACAAAGTTTGATAAACCAGATACTGAACCTTTAACAAATTTATGTTTAATGAATTCAAATTCTCACATAAATTCTAGACTTTATACACGAGTCTAAAAGCCATAGTGACAGCACTTATATATATATATATATATATAAATGCCCTAATCTACTAATTAAATGCAATTTATCAAATGGATGAATTTTAAAACACATAAATTAATCACCGAAAACTAAACAAAACAAACTAGCCACAAAAATACATATTCATAAGTTAATTTATCACTCTTCTGTGTATAGCGATTCTTAATTTGATTTAGACACTTCCAAAGGACTTGAGTCTTATATTAGTCTAAGAATGATTACAAATAGGGATCGATAAGTCTCTGAAAATTAAAGAGGCATTTATGATTACATATTTCGGAGAGTCAAGAATTCGTTTACCAGATAAAGCGGAAAATGACATCCATTCCAATGTTTTTGGTTCTTTTTGCATGGGATATTTAACATTTTTTTTAGCTTGATATTTTTAAACACGTTTATCCCTAAGGATACAGACAAGTAAAAAGCCAAAGTCCGAATTTCTTATTTCAATTGCATCCATTTCTTTTTTTCATGGTAGATACATTCCTTAAAAACCGTGCAAAAAATACGTGTGACATATAATAAATTTGGGGATATGTTCTACAATTTAAAAAAATTGTGTAAAATGAAAATTCTCCAAATATTTTCACAAGAAACAGTGCAAAAAAAAAGTAATCATAAAATCCATGTTACATATTTATAAAACAATTCATTTTTATTACAAAAATAATTTAATTAGCGTGCAGTAAAAAATTCAGTCTATACATGTAAAATGTAACGTACAAAATTCAAATTAAAATTAGAGATAAAACTAACAACTAACAACTATCCATCTCTACTTGTTAAAAAGAGTATATGTTTATTACGAAAAGGATCAAAAATGCTATTATCAGTAGATGTGTCAGGTGTGTGTGACACAACTGTTGGTTTTTATTCAAAAGAAGAATTTCGTTCTTTATTAAGGGCCTATGTTGGGTTTTTTTGTTGTTGTTGCTAAGTCTGTTATATATATATATATATATATATATATAGTGGCTCTTTCTTTTATAATATTTCTCAAGTTACTTATGTAATTCCTGACATCCCGCTTCACAAAACTTTGCATTTCGTTGACATACTTGTAGAAAATTTCAAGCTTTCGTGAATTAAATCAGATTTTAATAGGCAAGCTTCACCTTCATTTTATAGACTTCTTTATTATCACAAACTGTCATAAATTCGATCAAATTGTCTTCATCCAAAGGTTGCGAATCCCCATTTTTTTTTCTGAAATTTGTGCAAGAACAGAAATTTTGTGTAAAAAAAGCTAAATTCGTGTTCAAAATCGTGTAAAAGAAGACCGTGAGAGAAAAAAAAAGCTGCGTATATTTCTATATAATACTAGTTCTAAGTAAATCACTCAATTCCTAAATACATTTATTTAACAGGAATTAAAGTTTTAAATTTTTCTTATTTGATTTACTCTCTCTAATACTTTTCATACGAACAATTTCTACTTTCTAAACAGTAAATTTTATAAAAACACAGTAAACGAACTTTTCTTAAACAGTAGCCTTCTGCATAATTTATGAAAATCTATAACAGAAAATTTAATTGTTTATACATGCAATGCTGTTTAAGAAGTCACAAATATTTTTCAAACTTTTATTACTTATTAATGGTTTCCTAAGAAAAGCTATTGTTCTTTTTAGTTATCGTTCTTTTAAAACAAGAAACACCTCGACTTAGCGAACCTGGAGTTACGCAATCTTCATATCTCATTGATTCGCCTTTTGTTTGAGAAAAAAAAGGTAAATTAGTGAAATTGATTATGTCATTGAAGAAGCTGTCGATAATAAATTTAGAAGCGGATAGTGTTGGCGTTCAAAAAATGCCTCATTCACACAACTGATGAGCTCATACACTATCTGGCCAAAAGTATCCGGACACCCAGTGGTATGGACTTAGAGCGTCCTGAGGCACATATTAATATGATGTTGGTCTCCCTTTTGCATGGATGACAGCCTGTACACGTTTGGGAAGACTTTTCAGCAATTTTTGATAGGTAACCATAGGAATTGCCTTCCAGGCGTCCATCACAGCTGAAGTGAGTACTTGCAGTGAGGATGGTCGATTTGGCTGGCTACGTAATCTGCCCTCTAATTCGTCCCAATGGTGTTCAATGGGATTTAGATCGGGGCTCTGAGAAGGCCAGTCCAGTTTTTGAACGCCCATTTCGGCAAACCACGTCTGTGCAAGCCTCGATGTGTGAATGGAGCAGTTATCCTGCTGGAAGAGAAATGGGCCTTCCCCGAAATATTGCCATAAAGTTGGGAGTGCAGCATTGTCCAGAATGTCCACATACATCTCAGAGTCCATGTTTCTAATCACAGGAGCTAACGGACCCAGGCCAAACTACGAGAAACACCCCACACCATTATGCTTCCACCACAAAACTTAACAGTCGGCACAATGCAGTCACTAAAGAAACGTTCGCCGGGCATCCGCAAAACCCAGTCGTTTCCATCCGACTGCCAGACTGTAAAGCGATATTCATCACTCCAAAGAACAGTTTTACACATGTCCACAGTCTAATGACAGTGGGCTCTACACCATTGCAATCGATGCTTCGCATTCTGTGGAGTGATGTTTGGCTTGTGAGAGGCTGCACGACTATGGAATCCTAAGTTTTTTAACTCTCGACGGACAGTCCTGCTGCTAACACTAATTCCTGATGAACTTTTTGGAACTCCTGAGAAATTTCCACCAACGAGGACTTGCGATTTTGTTTCACTACCCTTTTCAGAGTTCTGCGGCTGCGTTCACCAAGTATTTTCGGCCTACCGGTTCGTTTTTCTGCCGTTTCACTCTGCCTCGACGTTTCCACTTCACAATTACATTACTCACAGTGGATTTAGGCTTCTGTAGAATGTCCGCAATCTCATGAACTGATTTCCCACAAAGGTGGCATCCCACTATACTGCCACGATCAAACTCACTAAGCTCGTTTGACTTACTCATTGCCTCACAAACGCATAAATACAATCTGACAAACCACTACCAACACTTTTATAGCTTTCAATTACGTATCAAATTGCGTCACTCCCCGGAACCACTTTTGCAAGGGGTGTCCGGATACTTTTGGCCAGATAGTGTAGAACTGCATGAGCAAGAGCAAGACATCTAGTTTTTAGACCCAGTTCAATCAGAAGATCGAATGACGGTATCAAGAATTTAACAGAAGGCATCAGCTTGATTGAGAAACGGTTCCAAGTTTTAGAAAATAGACTCCAGTGATGACTGTAAATTTTTAACAAATCAAAAAAGAAAAAATATAACGAGGAGATTTTGTATTTGTGTTATGTAAGATTTTATTTAACATTTTTTCCCCTGAATTATTTTTAGCGCGTTTTTCACGTAATGGAACAAAAGCGCTATTAGGACGCAAATTTCGTCTTCGTCTTCGTTCCATATTGTGTCGCACCTTTTTCTCAGCCAATAAGCAACCAATTGACCTCGGGTTTTCGGCATTTGGTCGCATTTGTGCCCTAGATGAGCCGAATCATATTTAAATTTAATCATTTTTAATATTTTTTTAAGTACAGTACTACTTTCTATTAGTAAGAAGTTCATTAGTTGCATTATTGTAAAATACAACATGTGAAAAACGCGCTAAAATTACTTGGCCATGCCAATGATTGATATCTTGTTTTATTTCATCCCCGGTGCCAAATAAAAATAATTTATATGCATTTATATGCGAAACCATACCCTGATTTAAGTAGTTATCACACAGTCCACTAGTCGCGTAAGTTCTGGGTATTACTGTACATATAAATTAAAGTTTTGAATACTTGGGCATACATCGGGCTCTCCTCGATATATTTAGTGTTTCTAATATATCTCACTGCAAATATCAGAACTGAAGTGTTAACACGATGTTAAACGAGGCTCTCAAAGTGTCTTTCGTTGTCCTACTTTTCCTCTCTTTTGTTTACCGAAATCATACAAATGTCAGTATTGAACGCATGCTTAGGTATTTTACTTGATAAAGCAATTATATCTGACATGAAATTCGCACAAGAATGTATATAAAAGAAACCACAATTTAAAGATATATTTAAGGTTTCTACCGGCTTAAGGTTTTCTATTCAGGATCGAATGTGTATTGGAAATATGTTTTTGATTCAAGTAAGTTTAATAAAATGGTACGCGTCACGAAATTTATTAGATATTGTACGAAGTATTTAAACTACATGGATCGAGGAGATATCATACTCATTTCATATTTTAATAATAACTATGAATCTTTTAGCAATTAGGAGGTTTTTTTAATGCTCAAATAAGAAAAAAGTTCATTTCAATTAGAATTCCTTTTTTTATTTTAAAGTATATTTCATTTATTTGGGCTTAGGTCATTTAAATGTTATGCCTATTTTTTTTCGATGTTTTATTTAATTTGATCCAAAATCATTATTTCTTTGATTAATTTTACATTTCTCTTTTCTTGAAAGTTTGGAATATTTTCTTATGGTAAAGACTAATAAGATACGAGAATAATATCGAGAAAAACATCCTTCGTATTATAATGATAGTTGTAGAGGTCGAAGACAATCATTGTTACAGTAAGCAATCTGAGAATATGCTTCCAGCTATTCTAGTGAGATCACCCTACTGACACTCCGTTTCTCGTTGTATCATCACACACAAAATGTGTGCTATCATTGATAATCCCACCAAATGCGAGGTATGTGGAGTGATAAGATTTCTTCAAGGGAAAATTCTGTCAGTGGCACATACTTAACATCAATTGTGTGTCATATATTGTTCAGACATTTTGAGTAACAGTGGTTCCAATTTGTCAAAGAAAGAATAACAAATATCCATGACGAACTATGGAGTGGGAGGCCATCTGTCCAACCTACAGACCAGACCTAGCTCCTTCTATTGTCATATGTTCAATCCCATGGAGAAGTGGCTTGGAGCAATGAGACAATGTGGAGCCACAAAAGGTTAACAATGGGGAACTTCATAATGCTGTGACAGTTTGGTTGAAATTACAAGCGGCTGAGTCTTAAGTAGAAATAATTGGGCGTGTAGGTAAGGTGTTACGACAAGTACTTGAATATACATGTTGACTAAGTTGAACAATAGAAGAGAGCTGTATCCTTAAGTTGCAAATAAACAAATCAACGTGTCCATGCGGTTTTTTTTATTTACATTGAAATGGAGATTATACTTTCCGCCTTGTTCTCGTATTTAACGCAATTAGAGCACCATTAAAAACTTTTAAAGAAGTAGAAGATACTTTTATATTTATATTAAAAATTTATTTTCTTTCATTTCGAAACTAAACATATAAAAACTAAAAATTATACTACAGGATCATTTTTTTTAAATAACTGTTGCAAAATCCGTGTTATGGCTCTGACTAAATCTAACATTGTCGTTTTCCTGTCATTATCCTTTTAACACGAATTTCTTTCTCAAAATTTTCGTGAATTTTCAAAGGGAATCCTAACAGTCATTAAAATGTTTAACCCTCATTATTACATTTAAAATAATAATGAAAAATACAGAAAAATATTTTCTACAGTAAAATAACAGAAATAAGGTTAACGAGATAATAAGATAAAAAAGGTTTCAGAAGTAAAAAAAAATGTACTCACACACAGAGTTTCCTCCAATCTTGCCTTGTAACTTTTTATTGATATTTTTCTCTTGTATTTTCTCTTTCATTATTTAGTTTCACCATTTCTTCAATTTTAATGGGAAATTAATCCTAAAATAATTTGATATGAAACAAAGGAAACTTTCTTTTATTTCTAATAAAATAAAAAATTATTTCAGAGACAATTATATTTGGAAATTTTTAAAAAACTTCTTTATATTTTTAAAATTTATAATAGAGTTTAAAATGAACCATGCTGTTCCTATATAGTCAACAGAAGTATCCTTAGTACTACAATTAACGTTATGTATTATTATTATTATATAAATATAATCAATGTTTTGAATATAACGTTAGGCATCGAAGAAATCGGCTTAGAAATAATTTTATGTCGAATCAAATAATTTTTTTTCCTTCAAAATATCCTTATTATTTGAGAGGAGACATCTCAATTTTCAAAACTATACAAATATATTCTATAAAGATATGTAAAATTAAAGTCTCTAAGATTGTTTATGATATAACATGAATATTATGAATATGAAATATTTTTTCTCTCGACTCTGAAAATAAAATTTTTTTAATTTAAGAATCTATAAGAAAACTATAACACTGAAAGATGAAACGAAATTCTCATTTAAAATTAAGTTATTTATAACTGGGATTTCAAAAAGGGAATAAGGGAATTGCTGGTTATAGATACTTATTAGTACGTGAAGGGGGGGGGACACCTACTTTTTTTAAAAAAAAATAATGTGTAATTCATCAATTTAGTAAACTAAACGAAATAAATTCTATGGAGCATTTAAATTTTTTATGTGTGAGCAAAAAAATTAACTTTTCTATTACCTCTAAAATTAAAAACACTTAAAATGAGATGAAAAATAATTTAAAATCAAAGCAAACAAGAGAATTCTGTTTCGCAAAACAAGCAAATTAAGATATGGTGTTTTGAGAAAACTATTAAGAAGTTTCTATAAATGGAAATATTTTGGGAAAATACATATTTAAATTCCATTAATGTGGTTGTTTTGGTAGGAACTAGAAAAATATAAGAGTCTGGTTTCGATCTTAAGCTATTTATTACACTATAAATTGTTGGGGAATGTTTATACTAGAAAAAGATTTATTATTTATATTTCTGCACTCCTTAATAAAATAATAAACGGAACTCGAAGTATGAAAAACGCCCACGCGTGATTCTTGAATGTTAAGCAGAAGAAATATATTGAGAATTTAGCTAGGAATCTTACTTGTACAGAGGAAAAGTCAAACATTAGTTTTCTTTGAAATTAACTGTACAGAAATCTACCCACATTTATGGCGAGAAATATATTTGAGCATCAAAAATAAAATTTCTCAGCTGAAAATTGAAATATTGCGTACAAAAGGCTGCAAAGATATTTTTAAAAAGTTCTTTATTACAGATATATTCAAAGCATTTGATGCAAAGCTTAAATCGGCATTCTTGAATCCTTTTCATGTACATAAAAAAGATGAAAGGAGCATTTCTAAAGATGCAATATCAAATAGCTTCTTTCAAGGAAAATATTGTTACTGCAATTTGATTCAAATAAGCAAAAAATTAGAAAATGAAAATTCAATTTTTTCTTAACTAGATTATGAATGGTGTCTTATTTCCTTATTTGACTTGTCTCATTCTTTGAAATCCTCTCTACGTAAAATTTAACGAAAGTGCATTATACATCTACAAAAGTTATCTGTGTGTATAATATGGTTAAAATACAGAATATATTCTACTTAAAATTTTAACCTAAGTGAAGGATATCGTGATATTAGAAACTTGAAGGAAAAATTTAACTTCATCAGTCAGTATTGACTTGTTCAAATATGCTTTTAAGTTATTTTTTAATATCTATTTAGTGAAATAACTAATTTAAATATTAATTATTCAAGAATTTCCCATCAGTGAATTGAAAAATTTATATTTTTTCGTTACTTCAATATATATATATATATAATATGGCCGCGGTAGCCTAGTGGTCAAAGTAAAGAATTCGTGGCTAGCGTGTCATGAGTTTGTGCCCTGTACCACTGAAGACCCGCCATATATGCACGTTAAATCTCTCGAGAACTCGAACGTCCTCTCGTTGGTGTGGTAGTTAGGTGAGAGGGGGTACCAGCTCAGGTGTCATCCTCGTCACTTCACCATGGTTCAAAATTACGAGTTCTGTGGCCAAAATCCATCGAGTAGCTGAACAGTGTGACGTTAAGATTCCCACGTTCATATATATATATATATTGTTACGTTGATCGGGTTTCGAGGATTTTATGCAAATCGGTCGCAAAGAACAAAACAGTTCGTTATAAGCGATGGAAATTTACTGTGTGAGAAAACTATCCTTGAAATACAGGATTCAGTAGCAAAATTTACGGAATAAACATTAGAAGGTCTTCGCACCTGTAACAGCACTCAGACAGAATTTTCAGTGTCTAAAATACACGTATACAGAAATTATTCACAAGCACCGCTCGTCCAACTCAACAGCCGAGCTAATCGCAGATCAACTCTTTACGGTCAAAGCAAGACTACTAGTCGCTAATCAAAACAATACTAACTCAGTTTTGGAGAGCGTCTTTCTATTCATGGGCCTCATGGATCCTCCGAGAAAGATCCGCTTGCGTCAAAGATCGTGAAGTTAGTGCATTTCTCCGCTATTTTTCAGAAGAATCCATAGGGTCCCGAACTCGCCAAAAATGGTTGCCAACATGATCACCAAAATGATGCTAACTTGGCTCTATCACCAAGATTTCGCCATCTTCCCATTGAATCGCTATTGTATTGTAAGGGATGGCATTGTTTGCGAATATTACAATTTTAACATGAAATAAATGTAGCATAGAGTAGTAAAAATGCATTACACATCCAAATACAAATTATTTACTCTATTTTACACAAAATTCGTAACAATATATATATATAGATATATATATATCTATATATATAAAGGAGAAAAGCGACTCACTCACTGACTGACTGACTGATTGACTGACTGACTGACTGACTGACTGACTAATCACGATATCTCTGGAACTATTCAACCTATAGAATTGAAATTTGGTAGACATGTTCCTTTCATAGAGTAGACATCAGCTAAGAACGGATTTTCTGAAATTCGAAACACAAGAGGTGTTACGGGGGGTTTAGGGGCGTAAAAAATAATTGTTTCCATGTTTAAACTACTCAATGTACAATTTTGAAATTGGGTAAGCAGATTCCTTTCATACAGTAGAGATCCGCTACAAAATGAGTTTGGTGAAAATAGACCCCCAAGTGGCGTTGCAGGGGCTTAGGGGGCGTTATAGATAATTATTTTCATTTTAAAACTATTTGACGCACTGTCTTTAAATTTGATCAATAGATTACTTTCGTAGAATAATGATCAGTTACAAAACTGGTTTTGTGAAAACAGACTTCTAAGTGGCGTTGCGGGGGATTAAGGGGCGTAATAGATAAATATATCCGTTTTTAAACTACTTCCCCTACCTGCTTGAAAATTGCTAGGAATGTTTCTTTCATGGAGTAAATATCCGCTACAAAATGGGTTTTGGGAAAATTGACCCCCAAGGGGTGTTGCGGGGGCGGGGGTTTAAGGGGCGTTATAAATTCCGATTTTTAAGTTATTAGACGTACAGTCTTGAAACTTAGTAAGTGGATTCCTCTCATAGGTTAGAGATACGCTACAAAATGGGTTTCGTGAAAATTGCCCCCAAGTGGTATTGCGAGACTTAAGGGGCGTTATAGATAAATATTTCCATTTTTAAACTATTAGACGTACAGTCTTTATATTTGATAAAGAGATTTCTTTCATAGAGTAGAGATCAGCTATAAGAAGGTTTTGTGAAAACAGACCTCTAAGTGGCGTTGCGGAGGATTAAGTGGCGTAATAGATAACTATTCCCGTTTTTAAACTACTTCACCTACTTGCTTGAAAATTGGTAGGTAAGTTTCTTTCATGGAGTAAATATTCGCTACAAAATGGGTTTTGGGAAAATTGACCCCCAAGGGTTGTTACGGGGGCGGGGGTTTAAGGGGCGTTATAAATTCCGATTTTTAAGTTATTAGACGTACAGTCTTGAAACTTAGTAAGCAGATTCCTCTCATAGGTTAGAGATACGCAACAAAATGGGTTTCATGAAAATTGCCCCCAAGTGGTGTTGCGGGACTTAAGGGGATAGATAGATAATTATTATAGATAATTATTTCCATTTTTAAACTATTAGACGCACAGTCTTTATATTTGATAAATAGATTTCTTTCATAGAGTAGAGATCAGCTATAAGAAGGTTTTGTGAAAACAGACCTCTAAGTGGCGTTGGGGGATTAAGGGGCGTAATAGATAAATATTTTCGTTTTTAAACTACTTGACCTACCTGCTTGAAAATTGGTAGGAATGTTTCTTTCATGGAGTAAATATCCGCTACAAAACGGGTTTGGGGAAAATTGAGCCCCAAGGGGTGTTGCGGGGGGTTAAGGGCATATATAAACAATTATTTCTATTTTTAAACTATTAGACGCACAGTCTTGAAATTCGGTAAGCAGATTCCTCTCATAGGATAGAGATACACTACAAAATGTGTTTTGCGAAAATTGACCCCTAGGTGGCGTTGCGGAAGTTCAAGGGGCGTTATTGATAATTTTTTTTTTTTTGCATTTTTAATTTATTGGACGCACAGTCTTCAAATTTTGCTAAGCAGATTCCTTTCATAGAGCGCAATTCCCCTACAAAATGGGTTTTGTGAAAACAGACCCAGAAGTGGCGTTGCGGGGGCTCAAGTGGCGTTATAGTTAATTATCCCCATTTTTAAACTATTAGACGTACAGTCTTGAAATTTGATAAGCATATTCCTTTCGTAAAGTAGAGGACTGCTACAAAATGGGTTTCGCGAATATCAACTACTAAGTTTAATTTCGGGAGATTAAGAGGCGTAATCGATAAATATTTCCATTTTTAAACTATTTGATCATCCTGCTTGAAAATTGGTAGGCATGTCCCTTTTATAAAATAGAGTTCCTCTAACAAAGAATAAAACGAAAATTGATCCCTAAGGATGGTTGCGAGGGGTCAAGAAGAGTTACAGAAAAAAATTCCTGTTTTTAATTGTTAGACCCAAATACTTGAAATTTGTTAAGCATGTTTCTTTTGTTGAATAGGGATCCACTAAGAATGTATTTTAAGCAAATCAAGTTCTGGGGGGGGGGCGTGCAGGGATTAATTGGGACGTATTGACAAAAAAAATTTTTCGAGCTACATGGACTATAATAAGGAAATTTGGTTTCCATTTTTCTTTTGTTGAATTGAAATCCGCTAAGAGCGGTTATTTTGGAAAACGGCTCTCAACGGGATTACGGGGATATTGATAGTAAAACTTTTGATTTTTTCTGTTAGATTTATATAGACTTGAAATTTGGCTTGCATGTTCAATTTACGGAGTAGAGATCCACCGAAATTTGGTTTTGCGGGAATCCACTTGGTTTTTGGGTTACGAAAGAGCAAACATCATTCTATACTTCAATTTTAGAGATTTTTAGAAAATACAAATTAGATGAGTTCTGCCCTTTTTTTTATCAACAGGTGACAGTTACAGGTATAAGTATATTTTTCAATTCAATCGAATTCTTAACGCTAGGACTTAGATATCAATAGATTATACATATATATAAGCAGTAAAAATTTATAAAACACCATGAAATACCCAGCGAAGCGGGCGGGTAACGGCTAGTATATATATAAAGGAGAAAAGCGACTCACTGACTGACTGACTGACTGACTGACTAATCACGAAATCTCTGGAACTATTCAACCTACAGACTTGAAATTTGATAGACATGTTCCTTTGATAGAGTAGACATCAGTTAAGAAAGGATTTTCCGAAATTCGAAACGCTAGGGGCGTTACAGGGGGTTAAGGGCTTTAATAATAATTGTTTCCATGTTTAAACTACTTGATGTACAATCTTGAAATTGGGTAAGAGGATTCCTTTCAGAGAATAGAGATCCGCTACAAAATGAGTTTGGTGAAAATCGACCCCCAAGTGGCGTTACAGGGGCTTAGGAGGTGTTATAGATAATCTTTTCCATTTTTAAACTATTTGATGCACTGTCTTTAAATTTGATATATAGATTCCTTTCGTAGAATAATGATCAGTTACAAAACGGGTTTTGTGAAAACGCAATTCTAAGTTGCGTTGCGGGGGATTAAGGGGCGTAATAGATATATATATCCGTTTTTAAACTACTTCACCTACCTGCTTGAAAATTGGTAGGTAAGTTTCTTTCCTGGAGTAAATATCCGCTACAAAATGGGTTTTGGGAAAATTGACCCCCAAGGGGTGTTGCAGGAGCGGGGGGTTTAAGGGGCGTTATAAAATTCCTATTTTTAAGTTATTAGACGTACAGTCTTGAAACTTAGTAAGCAGATTCCTCTCATAGGGTAGAGATACGCTAAAAATGGGTTTCGTGAAAATTGCCCCCAAGTGGCGTTGAGGGGACTTAAGGGGCGTTATAGATAATTATTTCCATTTTTAAACTATTAGACGCACAGTCTTTATATTTGATAAAGAGATTTCTTTCATAGAGTAGAGATCAGTTATAAGAAGGTTTTGTGAAAACAGACCTCTAAGTGGCGTTGCAGGGGAATAAGTGGCGTAAGAGATAAATATTTTCGTTTTTAAACTATTTGACCTACCTGCTTGAAAATTGGTAGGAATGTTTCTTTCATGGAGTAAATATCCGCCACAAAACGGGTTTGGAGAAAATTGACCCCAAGGGGTGTTGCGGGGGGTTAAGGGCAGATATAAATAATTATTTCTTTTTTTAAACTATTAGATTCATAGTCTTGAAATTTGGTTAGTAGATTCCTCTCATAGGATAGAAATACACTGCAAAATGTGTTTTGTGAAAATCGACCCCTAGGTGGTGTTGCGGGGGTTCAAGGGGCGTTATTGATAATTTTTTTGCATTTTTAATTAATTGGACGCACAGTCTTCAAATTTTGCTAAGCAGATTCCTTTCATAGAGTGCAATTCCCCTACAAAATGGGTTTTGTGAAAACAGACCCAGAAGTGGAGTTGCGGGGGCTCAAGTGGCGTTATAGACAATTATCCCATTTTTAAACTGTTCGACGTACATTCTTGAAATTTGATAAGCAGATTCCTTTCGTAAAGTAGAGAACCGCTACAAAATGGGTTTCGCGAATATCAACTACTAAGTTTAATTTCGGGAGATTAAGAGGCGTAATCGATAAATATTTCCATTTTTAAACTACTTGATCATCCTGCTTGAAAATTGGTAGGCATGTTCCTTTCATGAAATAGAGTTCCTCTAACAAAGAGTAAAATGAAAATTGACCCTAAAGATGTTTGCGAGGGGTCAAGAGGAGTTACAGAAAAAAATTCCTGTTTTTAATTGTTAGACCCATATACTTGAAATTTGTTAAGCATGTTTCTTTTGTTGAATAGGGATCCACTAAGAATAAATTTTAAGCAAATCAAGTTCTGGGGGTTGCAGGGGGTTACTGGGACGTATTGACAAAAAAAATTACTTTTTTCGAGCTACAAGGCTATAATAATGAAATTTGGTTTGCATTTTTCTTTTGTTGAATTGAAATCCGCTAAGAGCGGTAATTTTGGAAAACGGCTCTGAACGGGATTACGGGGATATTTATAGTAAAACTTTTGCTTTTTTCTGTTAGATTTAGACTTGAAATTTGGCTTGCATGTTCAATTTACGGAGTAGAGATCCACCGAAAATTGGTTTTGCGGGAATCCACTTGGTTTTTGAGTTACGAAAGAGCAAACATCATTCTATGCTTCAATTTTAGAGATTTTTAGAAAATACAAATTAGATGAGTTCTGCCCTTTTTTTTATCAACAGGTGACAGTTACAGGTATAAGTATATTTTTCAATTCAATCGAATTCTTAATGCTAGGACTTAGATATCAATAATTTATACATATATATAAGCAGTAAAAATTTATAAAACATCATGAAATACCCAGCGGAGCGGGCGGGTAACGGCTAGTATATATATATATATCCACTGCATCTGTACGCTTAGGTAATTCGTATCAAAAAAGTATTTTTGTTTAGAATCTTTTAACCCTTTAAACTTTATTTTTGTATTTGTGTTGAGATAAAAAGACCATACACAATTTAGTGCACTTAATAAACGAAATATGATGTTCCATTTTATAAAACTTTGAATTGGCTTACGAAATGAATTTGAAACATGCAATGACAAAAACTTTTTTAGGCGAATTAACTTCAAAACAAACATATACCAAATATGCTACTTTAAAATAAAATGATTGCTTATCAGTTACTCTATTTGGCAAGTATGATCTAGATAGAATCATGGTCCCTCCCAAACTCCGCACTTATATACTTAAGGAGTTTGCAGGAAAAGTAACAGTGGATAATTTCTCTAAGTTAGTTTTAATCTAAGTGTAAGTTTTTTTCCGCACTACAGATAAAAAATTTCTTTCAATTGTTCATTAGTCGATATTTATAGTTTTTAACAGATTAATTCGCATAAGTTTGTGACAAACTAACATTTTATATCGCGCACGTGCATCAAGTAACAGATGCTTCGTAAAACTATATACAATATTGAGTTTACTAGTGCATGTAAATTCACATTTTTAATGAATTTCAGAATGGAAAACAGTCAGAATATTTTACAGCTCTTATCGCTTATTAGATATATTTTTTCCTGAAGTTATACTAAAGTGTTATGTTTAATAACATGTGTGATGTAACTTACTGTGAGCCGTTTCATGAGAAAATATAAAAGAACAGTGCGAAATGAATAATACACTCACTGGAAGCATCTCTAAAATTATTAATAATTTTCGTGTGAAAATTTAATATATTACTTTGAAATTATTTTTGCATAATATTCAAATCAAGACTACTTAGTAGAAATTTTTGAACGAGTTCCTTTATGTAAATTAGTTGTAACTATTTTTCATAAATTCAGTTACATATATTTACTATTTACAGTAAAAAATAATTAATTTTATCTTTGCATCAAACTGATATTAAATTGGAACTATTTCTTACATCTAGAATTCCTGAAATAAATAGCTGATCTATTGTTATTATAAGCACTTTTCATTAACTCAAAGCTTCATTACAACACTTGCTTCTTTCTAATCAAAATAACATTAATTTTTCTTAAAGTTTAATTTTTTTTATTTATTTATTTTTTACGTTTCTTACAAATTTTACATCTTGATAAAATATTACTCTTACAAGCTTCCAGTTTTTCATCTTTTTTGCAAAATAACTCTATTAAACGCATTGCATCTACATTATGTCAATTTTTACATATTTATAAGCTTCTCGTTTGAAAACATACTTTAAAAAATTCCTATATTTGCTCCATACTCGCCTAACACGATAAAAGCTAATTTTACTCCGAAGTTAAAAAGTGGTGTGTGTGTATGTAAGAATTGAATCTGCTTAAAAACATAAATTATAGTGCTCTGACTACGTCTGAATTAGTTTCAACTCTTCAGCAGTTCTAATTTTCTTTCCGAAGTGAAATTCTTGTTGCTTCAAAAGTTGTTCCAAAAGGATATTACTACATTTTTCAAAGGGAACTATCGGATTAAATGGCCTGTTGCAAGCAACCAGCCCTGCAGTACCATTTAGATTTCCCCCGTTCAGCCAATTCCTGTTTGTTCAATGCATTTTAGATGATGGAAATTCGCTTAGCGTGTGTATTGAACCGTCCTTTTCTGGAAATCGAGAAATTTGAAGGCTTATTGCGCTCCAAAATCAGCTTTTCTGCTGAAGGAACTCAAATAAATATTTACTTGGGTTGCTGCGGCAACATGGCCAACTGATCAGCTTCCGCATGTTTCAGTAGTTGTACCTAATTGATAAAACAGTCAGCGATAAAAGCAAGCCTAATATCAGCTGTTTCGGATTGTGTTTGGAGATGTGTGCGTAGATTGCTTTCTCCCGGTCAATAATAAAAGGAGTGTAGGAATCGGATAATTTCAAGATGGATTCCCCTTTTGGTTTTATTGAATGAAGTAAAAGATTAAAAGGAATTCGTGTCAAAATGTAATACGGATGATACAGGAAAATAAATTTTATGTAAAATTCGATTAAGAAATTTGTTAATTATATCAAGGGTACCAGAAACCATTGTTTATTATTAACTTAAAGATGATAATTACAAAAAGTATTATTCATATGAAAACTTATTTACAGCATTTATATTTTACTTATAAACATTTTATTGATTTATGTTTCATACATAAATACAATGTTTCAGCGTACATTAATCCTCGTAAATGTATACATATATCCCTAATTTTAACCTATCATGCAATACATTATATAAAATACTCTTTACACAAATATAGGAAATGATTAAGTAGTTCAGCTCTTTAATTAGCTTACAAATGATAGGGGTAATCATAAAATATTAAATGCAATCTTTGCATATTATTAATTTTAATGAGGGTTTAGTATACTCTTATTATTCCGTTTTGAAATTGTTAAACCTCTAAATAAATTTAAAATGATTAAGAATATCCTTTTATATAACTATGGTACCAAGGATTTCTTTAAAAAATTATAAGCACTTTTCAGAGTTACTTGACAAGTTTTTTAAACCACCACAAATTTTGATTTATTGTTTCAAAAAATTAGTTGATAGATACCATCTTCTTTTGTAATTGATACACTTTTAATTTTTCTCTCTCACGGTCGATAGATTCTTTACCTTATTTTAAAAACTTTCGCAATCGTTATCAGTTGTAGAATCGTACCAAAGGCCATCGATATAACAAATAAGCAACAACATTTAAGTAAGAATTCTTTGCTTCTCCATATCCTTTCCTTAGCTCTGACTAGTGGTAGAGGTAGTTTAGTGGTTATGGTTATGAATTCGTGGCTAGCGTGTCCCTGGTTCGAGTCCTGGTACCACTGAAGACCCACCGTGCTGAGAGCACTGATGCACGTTAAATATGAGGAGCTCAAAGTCCTTCCTTTAGCGATCTGTGATAATTCGGAGAGGGGGGAGTTCTCGCCATCGGGGGCAAATGCTTAAAATTACGAGATCCAACACTAATAGCCTTCGTGTTGCTTTATAGTGTTAAATTAATATACCTTACACTCACTTTGCTCCGAATAAATGACTTATTTACTTTTATCGATTGAATTAATAAGCCACTACAGTATAACCTGCTTTTGTGGGATCCTTTTTTATGTGATTTGTTTTCTGCTATTTTAATTTGTACGACATTTATTGTGCGAACTCTTTTTATACGGAATATAAATTTCTACGGCTTTGGAGCTATTATAATGTCTTCTATCAATGTACTTATATACACTTCAATACACTCTGTTCATTGGTTATAAACAGTCTCTCGACAATGCACGTTCAGTTGCTTTCTCTCAACGTACTAGCAGCACGCACTTGATTGAGGACGAAACTTTCAGTAACAGTGACATTATTAATAATTTGATGGATTACGAAGACGAAAAAGAAGAATCGGATTCCTTGAGAGAGGCAAAATATATGCAGGGATCGAGCTTTCTAACAATTTGGAAAAGCCTTTTCTTACAGTAGGTACCAATTACGAATGGAGTCTGAAATTTTTTTTAAAAAGAGCTTCGATCATGCATATCTGTGGTTATTGTGACGTTCACAAGCAACTGACCCCAACCAACCGTAGTCATAAAAACTTACACTTACTTTATGGTATCAAAAAATAAATCAGTTGAAATTGTATCTTCATCTGACGAAAGTGATTTTGAACTAATTCATCACAGGAAGATACACTCTTTGGATTACAATGAGTAGCAGTGATTTATGTATGAGCATTTTGGAAACTTCTCCATGTATACGGTGAGAAGTTAAATGTTTTTAAAATGTATCCATATGGAATGTAATTATTTATTTTGTTTGGAAGTACTTTTTCAAATTTCGTAAATTGACATATTTTTTAAGTATGACTTTTTTTATGCTGTCCCTCTCCACCGCATAAAAAAAATGTTATGTAGTATGTCGACAAAGGTGTTAGTTATATGTAAGTATTTAAGAAATTTTCGCATAATTTTTTATCCGGTCTCTATCTACCGCACAAAAACGGGTTTTATTGTATTTTTAATATAAAATAAGTTGAATGTAATTATTAATATAATTATTTCTTTTTTATTTTAATAATTATGTAATTTTAAATTATGGCTCATAAAATTATTTTCTTTGGCTTATGATTAAAAAGAATACATCTCTCTCTATCTATCTACGCATACTCTTGAGAATACATCATCACGAACATTTAATGTGATCACGCGCTTTTGGTTCCCAAGTTAAATGTTTTCTTCTTTTTTTACTCGAATTTATGTCCCCACCCTCTCAAATATCGGGAATCGATGAGATAATCGAAATGAACTCGCAAGTCTCTATATATCAAAAGTGAACCAGGCGAGTTTCCCCCAGCCTTTTACATAAAAAGTGCTAGTACTTTTTTTTTACTCCAAAACAAAACGGGAAATTTTTTATCAAATGTTTTATTTTATTTATTTATTTTATGAACCGTATATTCAATATATTTACTCATCATCTGTCCGTTTTCTGCTACAGAAAGTATATTTAATATAGCTTTTAAGGGGTACTTCTGAAGTTAATCAGAATCGATAAATTGTGTGTGATAAATCTAGCTGGAGAGAAAAGTTAAGTCTTTATTTATGATTAGAAGCGAAGTGTACCATTTGTAAATTTACTCTGTTGCAAATGGAAATTATTTTATAAGTAACAAAATTGTTACATTTTTTTACCCTCAGCTGATTTAGAAAACTTTGATGTAACTAGAATTAGAAACATTTTAATTTTATAAAATGAAAAGATGTAAATTCTACATATTCCTATTATACCTTCCTAATAACTTATAAATATGATGAAAATTTCAGGTGATATTTTATTACAAATTTTTGATTATTAAGTGCCATATGTGTAAGAATCCCACTTAAACTCAGTAATCCATCCGGTATAGCGGTTAGTGATACTGACTGTGGTTCCGTAGGGCCTGGGTTCGAGTCCCAGAGAAGGTATGGATGTTTGTAAATGTATAGTGCCCCTTCGCGCAGCATCGGGGTACTCTAAATAACCGTCGAGCCGCTAGTCCCCTCGTGAGGTTGGTGGAAGAGGAAGATAGATGGGAAGCCCCTGGTCATCCCCAAAAGGTGTTCTCCCTCAAAATTAGGATGGAAGCGAGAAAAATCATACTGTCACCTGCATGGTGCTCAAAGCTAAGGTTAACGACAGGCGTATAAATCTATCCCCTAACTGCGATGAGTTTCGTGAACCTTGATCTGACGTTACTGTTAATCAGGTGGCATAAGTAGCAACAACACATTTTCCTCAGTTCCATTTCAGATTTTATTATAGACGCTGTCGCTTATTGTAAATTTATTAGAATTGAACTTTTATTTATATTTTTGTAAAAAATTTTAACTTGATATTTTATATAATTTTATCTTTTCGATTTCTTTAATACAAATTAATAGTAATTCTATAACTTATATAAAAATTTTGTAAAATGTTTTTCTAATTCATACACGTGCATTTTTAGTCATTATATTTAGTAAAAAGTTTTGAAAGTAAATTTACAAATTAAAGAGACAAAAAAGATGTGTTTTAGAATCGAAACATATAATGAAAGTTCAGAGCACACTATGCATACATAAGTATCAAATACATATTGTGATTATAACATAACAACATCTAATATTATAAAACAACTTTTGCAGTTTAATCAAAACACACACACATTTATATACATTTTCAGCTCACTTTCTTATCACTTAGCTCTGTCTATAAGGATACTATTACGAAAAATAAAATTTTTTCATTTTCGAAAGAAATTTCAAATAAAATATATTTGCAGCATCGAGAAAATTCAATATAAACTTCAACTCAACATTACCTTCATTTAAAAAGGGAATTTAAATACTTATTAGCTTATTGATTTCCCATTGGTAAATGTTTCATTTAAATAGATGAAATGTCATATGTCTTCATGAAAACACACGGAAATCTTTTTCTCCATGCTTCCTCTATTAGGTAATACGATATATAATATTTTACAAACATAACAAAACTCTTCGATGTATAACGAAGAGTAGTGATTAGTTTATATACATATGTGTAATGTACATTCCTTTTCACAAATCTTGTATTTCTTTCCATGTATAATATTCTCTTTCGTAAATTGTATTTGTATACTTGTTCAGTCCTATTCAATGAAATAAAGACAAAAATTCAAAATTAGAAACTGGGCTGCTATTCTAGTAAAAGTGCTAAAATTAATTACGTATGAAAGATATAGCAAGAAAAAAAGTAACGATATGCCAGAAGTAACATTTAAGATTTTCTTCAGTATCTACTTTTAGATATTACCTCAGTAGCACAGGTATACCAAATATTTTCCCCAAAAATCAAATCATAAATTATAAGAAAAAGCTCAAAGTAGATTTAGAAAATATTGTAAAATATATATCTATATAAAGAATTCCCAAGTTTATTTGTGTGTTCTGTCCTCACGAAAATTGACTCATTCCTTAAACTCTCTTACTTTACATTCTAGTAGCTGAGGTTGAAAAGAATATACAAAAGAAATCTTCCCTTATTTCGAAGCAGTTGAAGCAGGATCATGCCTGGTCGCTTTAACTACCACGATAGTATCTTCTACTTCGAAACGTGGGGGCTATATTTCAAAGAAATCCTCCTGTCTCTCTCTTGCAAGAGGTACCATATTCATTTGCATAAAGAAGCAATGAAAGGGGATAGGAGAATCGACTGTATGATACATTACAACAGGAACAAAGGAAAGTAAAAAGAAAATGGTCAACCTCTGGAAGCGGATGGTGCATATACGTAACTTCCTCTTTTTTTCTAAACTGTTGTTTAAATCTTGGACCATTACCCTCCGTGCCTGCTATTCTTTTAGAACAAAATGAATGAAGTCGTAGCGCATAGTTGAGGTAGCTTCAGTCATTCTGAATGGCAACAACGCTTCCTATCTGAAATATTCTGAAGCCATTACAAGGGATTTTGGTTGCAAAACACTCCTCTGGGGAGCGAGAGTTTATCATGAAACAGAGAACAAAACTGTTTTTGTTTTATATGTTCCTTTTTCTTTAAAAAGAAAAAAAAATGTTACATTCTGTTACTGCCCATCTTGAATATACTTTTTTCAGCACACTTCAAAACAGCGTGACATTTGTGGATTTAAAGGAGTTACTAGACTTATACAAGAGGCGGAAGATGTATTCTTTGTTTCAAAAAGTAATTTATGTTATAAAAAGAATGAAATAAAAAATAGAAATTAGGCTGTCACACACATGCTCTAAGCTAAACTTATTTCTGCTTGTATAGTTAATTGATAGAGTCTTCTTTTTCTATAGTTAATGGACTTCTCCAAAGTTCGTTAAATGTAACAACAATTCAAAAACAAAATTGCGACGATTACCACTCAAGGAGTTCTTAGTAATAGCGACTAGTTAAAAAAAACCTAAAAATCTATAAATTAAAGCTGTGTGACAAGGTTTGTTTCCAAATTGATTTTTTAAGATAATTTATCTTCTGTGTAATAAATTATGTATACCATTTTCTTGTAGATTTCCTTTTTTTTCGTGTTGTGAGCTTCTCTCGTAACTATGTTTTAAATGTTATAAACATTTACAAAAAAACAAATAATAATAATGAAAGCCATAAGAAAATCATGAAAAATGTCCATGTTATCTCATCACCTACTATATTTATGATGAATAATTAATTGAAAATCATGAAAAATATTGAAGAATTTTATTTTTTATTTATTCAGGATGTGTACATGTATGAACAACATTAAATCTAAAAAATGGGGAAAATCTAACTTCACTGCTTTCTTTTAAGTTACAACTCCAAATTTGCTTACATTAATTATTGGAATCATTCTAAAAAATAATGTATAGAATACATAAATTAGTACATTGTGTAAAAATAAAGGTATATAATGGAATCAAAAAGGAATACACACAAAAAAATTCATTAAAAAAATTAAAGTTGTGGAGTGACTGAATAACGTCACACTGATCAGCTTCATGAGAGCTTTCGGCGAAGGACCTCGTAGTTCAGAGTCATGGTCAAGTGACAAGGACGACATCTGAGCTGTCACCTCCCTCTTCAAACAACTACAACAACGGGAGGACGTTTGAGCTGTCGACAGATTTAGCATGCATCTTTCCCCTACAAGGCGGGACTTTAGTGGCACAGGGCTCGAACTTGTGACATGCATGCCACGATCCGATACCTTGACCACTCGTCTACTTAAAGTTGTGGAAATACGATCCTAAAAAAGTTTTATAGAACCATTATATTCTAAGAAATCCCACGTTTTACATCCTATTGTCTTAAAGTAATTTTGTATTATTTTTAGGACCGGTTTCTGTATACAGCCACTTGAGAAGCGGCTGTCGTTTAAAATACTATACTAGTGTATAGATGAATGCTCAGCCGAACTCCGATTTATCGAACCCCTATTTAACGAATTCCGTGAATTAAAAAATGTTTCTTTTCCCCCCGATTAAAATGAAGGCAAAATCAACTGTTTAAACGAATAGTAAAACCCAAATTAACGAATTATTTAAACAGCCGAATTTTTTTTCAGTTTGTATTTGAAAAAATTAGTTGTTTTCAAATGACATACCCGTCTTGTAGGTTTGTCAGAGAAAAAATACGCTGTAGTTTCTTCCTTGCACAAAATCGAAAAAAAACCTTTTTCGAGTCAAGAATCAAAAATATTTTCAAACATCTATAAGTCAGTGTCTTAAAATTTTCAATTAACTGACACTGCGGAATCAATTTTTTAACTGTAGATATTTTTTGTGTAGTTTCTTATTAAAGAATTTCCAAAACGTAAGTGCAATTTTTTTTTGGACCTCAATATTACAAATAACCCCGAATTAACGAATAAAATGTTCAATCCTTATGAATTCATTAAATTGGGATTTGATTGTATATTTAATTTTCACACATATAAATTAAACATAATGTCCAGACATAACAACTAGAAAAATACAGGGAAAGCTACTAAACAACAATTGGAGAGTTTGATGTGTGCAGTTTTATTGAAATTTTATGTATAATTTTAAGATTTCGGTCTTCAACTCATAGTATATTTTTAACAAAAGTTTTTAATTCATGAATTCTTTCAAGTTATTTTGTTGCTTACTTGCAGGCCAAAGAAATATCAAACATGTGTATTAGATATGCTTTTTGAATCTTTCCTTGTACATATTTAAATGTACGTATATACATTTAATTATTTGAAACACACACAGTGTTAAATTCTCGATACTTTTCATTATAAGTTGTTACATACAAAATAAATCTGAAATTCATAAATTTGGTTAGCTAACGTAAAAAATATTATCAAATATGTACCGAAAAATTCCAAATAAGTAATTTCATCAAATCAACAGAATCAAGATATTTTTTGTGTTTAAATATCTAAATGCCACTTTGAGAATATTTTTTCTATAAAACTAATACTGCGCATATGATACAATAGTTTTAGTATTTTTTATATATGGATCTTTAAATTTTATCAGAATTTACAATTTAATGAAATGATTGAAATGACATTGCTGGTAGGAGTGGCCAATGAATATTATTTTAATTCCTACCTAAAATTGTGATGAATAGTAATTTAACACAGACTTTTGGAATGTTTGCATATATCTTTTTACTTGATTTCATTCAAATAAATGGGTTTATTCATCTCCTTATAAGAAACAGTAAAACAAAAGCAGTTTTCTATCTTACTTAAGTGTATTTTTACACTCAATTTATATTTAAATCAACCAAACACCATTTTCAGGTAGAAATAAATTTTGTGATAATAAGTAATTTTTGCCCGAAAATTAATATTAACAGACTAATATTTATTATGTCATTCTTCAACAGTACCGGAAGCTGTTGAATTAATTACAATTATTTATAAAGGGACTTACTCTGGTCAAAAAATTAAGGAAGCAATCAAAATGTGAAATAGCTACATATGGGCATACAATATTAAGTAGACAAGTATTAAAGCACAATACAAAACAAAGACGTAAAAACTTCTTATGGGATTATTCAAACAAAACTTGCTAGGTATTTTATTCCAGAATGAAACAGAAGCTCATCCGTAAACACATCACTGACTCCTATCTCGATACTCAGCAACCTATTTCTTAAGGACGTACGGTACTTCAGATTAACACAGCGTTTCTGAAACTGTGGGGTGCTCCCCCTAGGGGGGCGCAAGCATATTGAAAAGTTGAAAAAAAATATTATTTAAAAAATTATTACTTCACTGAAAGTAAACAAACAAAATACATTCTGACTTAATAAGAAATAAATACATAATTACACTGGTAGAATACCCTTATAAATGTATCAATATTGCACAATGTATTTGATAATTCATTTAGTAACACTAAGTTAAGAATAAGCTTAATAATTACCTTTTGACCCCATGGGTTTGTCATATATAAAGATATATACAAAAATTTACACTTATCTTGGTAATTTGTACGGTTTATTATTAATTCCTTAAATGCTCAATAAAAGATACTTGATTCAGTCCCCAACACTACCGTTTTCCGTGTATGTGATGTAGTGGGGAGGGGAGAGGAAAGGAATAAATAAGTAAATCCTTCGCAAACACTGTCAATGTCTTTTTATAGCATCTCCAAGCCTTAGGAATAATTTTATGAATAGCAGTGCACATAAAATATCGTACTTCATAAAGACGTAAATATACGTCTAGGGTAATTAACACTTTGACTGAGCGAGACGTTCACATACGTCGGCTACATTCAAGGAGTTAAAGTCGCATTGTAGTTTGAGTGCCAAAGTATAGTATTATTGAGTTCTATTAATTGCTATGTATGGAGGAGGGGGAGGGGTGATGTGAAAATTATGATTGAATATTGGGTCGCAAATATTGAATGTTTGAGAAGCACTGGGTTAGAAAAATGCACACAACTAGCTTATGTGTCTAGAGACTAGCCTGATGAAGTTAGTTTCAAACTATTCGGATTGACACTCTCCGTCGTGTTGCCCAAAGCAACTGTTTTTTGCAAGTGAGTAGTACTGCCTGTTTTATTTCGGCAAATTGTCAACAGGAGATATTGGTTATTTATTGATTTTGTTGAACATAGTAGGCACTTTGTCCATATTTTGGAGTCGATATTCCACAGCCTTGAGGTAACACTTTCACGTTTTCTAAAAACAAAAGTTGAATAATTTCTTGTTACTGCTACGATAGTGAAAAGCTTAGCTTCTGTAAAATTACAATTTCTGCACATATTTCTTTCTTGGGGAAGGTCGGGGGGGGGGTACATCATGGATGATGATTTGCATGTATGGAATTTTCTTCTATTCTCCTCTACATTTAAATACATAAATGCATTGTCTTATGTCAATTGTCATTGGAAATATTTAAACATTTAGGCACACTTTCGTTAAAATCTTAAGCTCTCCTAGTTTTTGAGGCTGATGCATTTTTTACCATGGTGATTCATTAGCTTATTAAAAGGAAAACTTCGTTATATAAATGCATTGCTCAACTGATAATTAAAGTCTTAATATAAAGAAAATCTGCTGTTATTTTATCATTTGGCTACTTTCACTGCAGTTTATTTAATATTGTACCGTGTCCTTGCTTTTGTCTTTCTCTATTCAATACTTATTACGAATGTTACTATCTATCAAAACGTTCCATCCATCTTTGGCGCTGGACCCGCCGTCTTTAGAATACATTTTCTGCATTATTAGGTTACCACGTCACCCCTATATAAACAGCTCAATCAATATACGAGTAGCTATCATTTACCGTTAATGAAAGGAAAACATGAAGGCTCCTTGCGATATTACAAATTAATTTGTGCGAAATATTCAATTATGAGAGAGTTAAATTCTCATTATCTTGTTAATTGCATTTCGGCAAGTATTTTGCGATTTAGTTGTAGAACGCTAGAAACGCTGCCCTTTGAATTCTAATTTGCATTAGAGAAATGCAAAAGTTTTCATTTGCATTTAATATCCAAAAATTTTATTTTTCTTTGAAATAAGTATATGAAGCCTAATGATAAGTAAAGTTAATTTTAGGATATCTTAATGACCGAAAATGAATTTTGGAATTAAATGCGAACAAAAATTACCTTTCGCAAAAGCACAATGTGATAATTTTGCCGTGATTATTTAGGAAATGCAAAGAGGTATTTATGCATGCAGAAAACAATGCATTGTATCTTCCTTTGCTTGCTCATTAAGCGCACGCTTAAGAAAACCAGAATTTACGTCAAGAATTAGCTTTATAAGTTAATTACATATTTATTTCATTTTTTTAAAAAGTGAACAGTTCTACCTTATAATAGTACACATGTTCAAACTTTATGTTGTATGAACATTATATTCAAATATATTCTATAAATAAAGAGAAAGATATATGTAAAATTCAAAATAATAAATATATAAAAGTAAGTTAAAATTTTTTTTGAAGAGTCATAGTTATTACTTATAAATTAATGTAAATTATAAATTAATTTTTACGTCAAGCTCAAGTGTCATTTTATTGAAATCAAATTTTCAAAAATATAAAATATAAAATGTAAATATATATATATTATCTGAATTTTATATTATATAAGATTCATTAGTCGTTTACATACTTGAAATTAATTAATTTTTCTGAAAGCAGGTAATATTTCAAGTAAAATTTAATTTTTCAAATGTGCATAAAAGTCAAATCTATGAAAGTATGAAAATTTTTAAAAAAGTATCCCTTTTTCTGGAAATAGTCAGTTTTTAAAATAACTTAATTCAATATTCATTGTCTAATTAATTATAGGGTAAGACTTCCTTAAAAATGGCTTAGCATCCAAGCTTTTCCAAAGCTACCATTAATTACATAACTTTTTTTCCTTAACAAGAATTTGAGAGCAATGTTTATCCCTTTGCAACAACATATCTACTTCAATAAAGAGCAATCTCTTTCCATTTTTGTATTTTCTAAAAAAAAAATCCACTATTTCAAAAACAAAACTAGTGTCTCCTGGAGGGAGCTTTAGTTAATTAATTTAAATGTATTCTGCATCTAGGCCCGACGATTACACCTGAGTTTCAAGGCAAGTCATTCTCCAATATTCCTCCTGGGGTAACAAAATAGAGGGAACCAAGTCTGAAAAACTTAGCGAAGCATAAACTTATCGGAAGAGGAGGAAATTGAAGTTAATTAGGGAAGAACTGCAGGAACCGAAACAACTTATCATCAGATTAAGAAAACCATATTTTACCGCTTGAATTATGGAACTTCGCAGTTGATCAGATACGTTGCGTTTCATGCTGACATCAATTAGCCCACGTGACTTTGGTTACGTCATTGCCATAAGATAATTTCAACTCCCACTAAATTTTACTTCGACCTTTAGATTGATGGTGCTTTTTTTTTCTTATTTTTTTGCTAGAATGATCACGCCATATTGTAACATCCATTGGAAGTAAATGTATTGAAATTTAGAGCGCACCAATCAGTCAGAGATTGTTACTCATTTCTGCCTTTATCTTCAGTTGAAATAGGGAGAGAGAAATTGTTGAAAATAGAAGTTGTTTGTCATTTATTTTCAGATGCTTAGCATTTTGCTTTAGTATACTAAAAAAATTAAACAAATAAAATGGCACTATTTTTGAATACTTTCATAAGGTTTTTAATCAATTTAATTCAAATTTTGGAATCTTCGTAAGAAAATAAAAGCATTTTAAAAAGGAGAACAAAGATTTTCAGCGTTCTTACGTTACAGTGTCTGCTCAAGCGAGTGAGTAAGAGTTATACGAGGGTTGTTTTTTAATTAAAAAAGGTCCGTTTATTTTTTTAAAAAATAACAACAATATTTTGTTTCAAAAAACTTTTATTTTAGGATTGTACATACTTCTGCCTATTTTTCTACGTAGTTGCCGAGTTTATTAATGCACTTGTCATATATATACCTACGAACTAAGTTTTGAAAATCCTTTTCAAAGAAGTCTGCCACCTGGTCGGAAAGCCAAGAGTTCACGACCGCTTTCTTCGTTGTCATTGAAGCGCTTCCCACCAAGACTGTGTTTGAGGTACCGGAAAAGGTGAAAATCGTTAGAGGAGCAGGGTCAGGGCTGTATGGTGCACGTCCAAAACTTCCCAGCCAAAAAATTCGATTACGTTCCGAGTCGTTCAAAAAGTGTGAAACCTTGCATTATCGTGGAGGAGCAAAACACCTTTTGACAGCATGACACGCCTTTAAGAAGTGAAAGCGGCCATGAACCCTTGGCTGTCCGACCAGGCGGCAGACTTTTTTGAAGAGGATTTTCAAAACTTAGTTCTAAGGTATGACAAGTGCAATAATGAACTCAGCAACTATGTAAAAAAATAGGCAAAAGTATGTACAATTAAGGTTTTTTGAAACAAAAGATTGCTTTTATTTTGTAAAAAACAAAAGGACTTTTTACTTAAAAAACAGCCCTCATAGTAACGTCACACTATAAAACCGCATGAGCGCTATTGGCGACAGACTTAGTAATTTCGAATCAGGGTCAATTGACCATGACAACACTTGAGCTCTGATACCACCCTCTTATAACTACCACACCAGCGGGATGGCATTGAACCTCGGCAGATTTGAGCCTCTACAAGGCGGATCTTCAGTGGCACTGGGGTCGAATTCATGACACGCCAGCCAGGAATGCTTGACCATGACCATTACGCTACCACGATCACCAGAGCCTTCTCAAAGCAATGCGTTTCTATAACCCTTAAAATAAACTTATAAAAAAACTTTTGTTAAGTCTTAATTCGTATAGTAGGAACTTAATTTTAAAATAACTAACTGTTTAGAAATGTAATTTTTTTCTATTCATATTAGTAATCCTTTGATACGTTTTACCAAAATTTCTGAAATTTCCATCAATAAATTACAATTTAGTTACTAGAGTTATAAGCAGTCAGTTGATATACTTATGTATACATTTATCTTCAATAAATTAAGAAAGTCACATTTTTTTCAAATTGTAATCACCTATCATATTTAAGATTATTATTTGGAACTTTTATGTGAAAGTAAGAGTAATTAAGTATATTTCATAAAAAAAGGCTAGATAGTTTCAACATTTTCACTCCGATTGCATTTAATCATACATTATTTGTTGTTTGATTTTGGGATTATCCTCTAAAACAAATATGTTTCAAAAATATCGTATTAAAATCAGTAAATTAGGAGCTTTTAAGATTATATAAGACTTATTATCACGAAACAACTAACTCTAGTTACTTCGAAGTTTTTGTTCGGAAGTTAAAACCTTTTCCAATGATTTTATACGTTTTGTAAAATAATTTGAAGCAACATGCAGTAAAAAAGGTTTTATTTCCTTTAATTTTATCAATTGACTGAATTTTTAGTTTCTTTCAAATTAGAAAAATTAAATCATTGATAATTCATTTTATGCCGTAAATCGTGTTGCTTTTCTCACAAAAAGACTACCAAACTGAAGAAGTTTAATTTTTATTGTGATTTATTTTAACTAAATTAAGTAAAAAACTTTTAAAGAAATCAAATTCATATTTTAATACAATTGAAATTAAAATGTTTATTTAATGGAACAAATTTATATTATTAAAAGTTGTAGCAAAATCTGAACAAGTATAAACTTTATATTGAAAGGAGAAGTATCTAGCATTTTCAAATCATTTTATAAAAAACACCAACAATGAATATAAATATATACTCAATTCCTAAATTTATAAAAACTAACTGAAATACGTCTAATTCATTTAAAAGTGTTTGGAATTAATCTTTTAACTAGACTGTTAGTTTTTTTCTCTCAACTAAACCTCTTAAGCAGATGTTTTAGTAAGCTTATTGACTGAAATATAGAACACTGTAATAATAGAAACCTTCAAAAAAAATTAAAACTTAATGAAGAAATTCGTAGAACTCTGTAATTGTAAAACTCTGGAAATTCGCGGAAGAACTTTTTTAAACTCTTCTCACCCACATTAAAGAAATAATAATAAATGTCTTTTCTCTCTGGAATTCTATTTTCTTCCAAAAAAAACATTATTAAAATTGAATGCGAACTTAATTGACTTCAACACATTTTGAAATGATTGAATTGCACACATTAAACATATTTTAGCACTCATCGAAAATTAATTTTTTTAATTTAAAATCCGCACGACTTTTATTTAGTTCCATGCTCAAATTCTTCTTGCAGAACCGTTTAATTCTAGATTATATGGAAAATACAAATTCAAAAACGTAAGCTTGAATTTACAGTCTGAAGTGAAAAAATGTAATTATGGTTATTCATCAGTAAAATATAACATTAAATTGTTCTATTTTACAGTTAGTTCAATGTATTTCTTAATTCAACCAATTTTGATTCCATATGCTTTGAAAAATATTGCAATAGATAAAATTAACTTATTATTTCCGGAAGTTTCATTTTTTTTTGAAAAATTAGAATAATCAAAGAATATTTCCTTCTTATGTTTAAACCCACCATGTAGAGGAGTTCATGTACTTTAAATCTGTCGAGACACATTTCCTTTATGCTGATATAGTGTTAATTATTTTACTCCACACTATTAAGCTCGGCACGAGATCTATTGGCGAAGAGCCTCATAATTTTGAACCATGGTCAAGTGACGAGGACGACTCCTCAGCTGGCACCCTGCTTTCCTAACTTTCACATTAACAGGAGGATATTTGAACTTCGATATATTTGACATGCATGCATCGGTCTCCTTTGCAAGGCAGGTCTTCAGCGGTATTACGTTCGAAATCATGACACACCAGCCACTGGTCTCTTACTTTGACTACTAGGCTACCACTGCCTTAACGCGGTGTTGAAGTTGAGAGAGTGGGGCGACAACTCAGGTGTCGTCCTCGTCACTTGAGCAGGGTTCAAAATTACAAAATGCATCCCTCCCCAATAGGTCTCGATAAATCTCTTTCAAGTGAGACACTAATTAAAATTAAATCAAATCCTTATGGTTTAAATATCGAAATTTCTGATTATGGAGAATTCTGAAATAACTGGTATCAATACAAAAGAAGGGAATATATTACATTTGACACATTTACAGTTATATTGATAATTTTTTTTCAATAAAACTTTAATCTTCAGTTACCTTTATTTAATTAATTAAATATTTTCTTTAAATAATTTTCTATTTCTTTGATAAAATAGACCTACATTTTTACATTTTTGCAAACAAAAATATTTGTAATAAGTATTTATGTCTAATAAATAGTAAGAATTTTATGAAGCTAACGAAATATGAACATTACATTACAATATATGTTGCTTAGAAAGAATTATGAGGTTTAACTCTATTGTCGATTATAACATAATTCGTTATCTAGCAGTAACATATTTTATGCACAATTGATAATTGTTATCTTTTACGTTCTTTGCAATATAATACCTGTTGTTAAATGGTATTTGATAAGAAGAGAACATAATAATATGTAAACCTAGAAGAGTCGAAATAAATTTGCTTGAATGAATTATTTATTGCTCCCTTTAGAATCATTTAGAGAAAATTGTCAAAGATAACAACCCTAAAACTTCATATTTTGTGAATCGTGGTGAATGTTTATGGAATGTGAAGGAATAAATATCTTTTATTCTTAAAATAATTGAAAATTAATATGAATTGTATCAATATTTTTTTAATTATAGCTAAAAGTTACTATGTGTTTTGCCTATCCTCATTGTCCCTTTCAGACATAAAAATTTGTAAAATTATTTTAAATTACTTTAAATCGTCCAAAATTGCAAAAAAAGAGAATATTTTCTTTTATGATTATTAATTTTTATATACTTCTTGTGAACATTTGAAACAAAATTATTTATTTAAAATGAATTTCATTAATTCAAAAATATGCTTACATCAATTTTTTGTTACTCTTTAATAATAATTTTTTTTAAACAAATTTTTATGCTTTTTCAGTTTCAAACTTCTTTGCTACCTTTTTATAAACAGTAGCTTGATATCAGGAAAATTGAAATTCTTCTTGCAAAAGGAAAATTCTTAAAAGATATAATGATTTAAGTACTATTTGCTCCAAAAAGGTTACTAATCAGTAGTAAATAAGTATATTGAAATTAAATTTTAATGATTTTAAAACATACATAAGATAAATTATTTCTGATTTCTCAAATAGAGAAAAATCATTCTTTCGCACAAAAGGAACTAAATTCCCTTAATTAATTCATTTATTCAAGCAATAAATTTTATATTCAATAAATTAATTGCTATTAAATTGGAATGTACAGCACATTAATTTTGAATCAGACTCTACTTAGATTTAAGTATGAATAAATCTGAAATCTTAAGGAGGGTAATTGAATAAAATAAGTGACCATGTCCTTAAAATACTGCATGAATAAAGATTAACGAAACTTGGATAATGAAAACTTTTTACAAGGAAAATGAACTAAGTTAGAAACACACACACACAAATATCGTAATTTCTACACTCTAAGCCACCATCGATTCTAAGTCGCACAGTATATTCTCAAAATTTTTTGTGAAAAAATGTTGTCATAGTTTTTAAGCCGCATTCGTAATTTTCTACACGTTCTTGAGAAAAAAATACAAAGTTGTGTAAAAAGGCTCAACAATATCCCATACTTAAAAAATTTAATGAGAAATAACAAGAAGTTAATAATTTATTTATTTTACCAATATTAAAAACTTTCAAATACATTCATGAAACTATAATTAATCTAACCATCAGTATCATGTTTCGAAAACTATTCGTCACTGGTAACTTCGGAATTGGTGATGGTGTCATCTTCCGTGCCATCCAATGCATTTGTTATGCGACATTTGTTTTAAAGAATGAATGAAAGAATGTAAAGAATCCTTAAGGACTATTGAACATTTATAGGAATAATGATATCATTTTGCTTACGCCATCGACGTATAATTGTTTCATTTTTGTGTCAAATTATCAGAGAGTGAGTGAGTGAATATTAACGTCGCACTGTTCAACATCACGATGGCTTTTTGTCAAATTATCAGGGGCCCCTGCTCTGTTTCCGTTTGTATTTTCTACATATAAAATTGCCTTCTTTTTCACACTTGTGTCATAGTGAACTCGTCTTGATTCTATCAACAATACCTTTGATGGTTAGTTGATCAAAAGAAAGCTTATGCAAAAAAAATTCACCAAAAGGAGCTGACAACGATGTTTATGACAGACTGAATTCTGGAAATAAATTACGGAATGGGATAAGTCATCGTTTCAAGTGGCCAGAATGGGTGGTTATATTTTTCTTTTCGAAAGGGGTGAAAACTTACTTCCCCCATCCAACAAAAGTTTTTCGTACGATTCTAAGCCGCACCCGATTTTCGATAGCATTAAAACTGTAAAAATAGGACGGCTTAGATTGGAGTAAAAAATACGGTATATATTTACTTCTGAGTTTGGGGAAGATAATGTCAAATTATACGATTATAAAATCATAAGAATATACATATTTCAAAAACAAAATAATGCTAATAAAGTTATTCCTTAAGTATAGCTGAAGTATATATATATATATATAGAGAGAGAGAGAGAGAGAGAGAGTGAGTGAATAAATAAAAGTAAAACTATCCAAAAAGAAACAAATTATGTAGTATGAGATAAAACATTCGTGAATTAGAAATTTTAACCAAAAATACGTTTAAATACTCTGCAACAAAAAACAAAAAACAAAAAAAAAACGCTTTTTCTTTTCAAATACTGAATTGATTAATAAAATTTTCAATTATTAGTAAGACATAAAATATTTACTTGAATTATGTCGTGAACTCTAGGATTAATATTTAAAAATTGAGTTCAATATTCAATTATATATTACGAAAACTAATATGCTAAGAAAGGTTGAATCAGTTATGATAAATAAAAATGTTCTGAATTCAGAAAATATTTTAGTATTTGAAAGCAAAGGCTTCAAGAATTAATTAGTCATTAAATGTAAGAATTTTGAAAGTGCTCTTTCAAATAACATTATTATCGGAGTTTAAGAGAAGGATAAGAGCTTTCATTCACAACTCGTATACTTTTTTGAACATAGACAATATATTTGAGAAAAGAACTGTTTAATATATTCATGTTTTCCTAAAATTTGTTTTTATTGTTAAAAATCTCTGAATAAGTTAGAATATGATAATAATATGCAAAGTTTTTGATGCATTTTGAAGCAAGAGGCATTGGTTTAATTTTAATATTCCAAATGATTTTTTTAACTAAAGCTGTATAAAAGCATCATGAATTTTATACTTATATTAGTTCAGATTAAAAACATACTGAAATTATATTTTCTGAAATCATGTAGGATAAATAATAGGCAAATAACTTTTCCTTCTTTAACATTAAATCATTGCATATTTTATTTTATTTTTCATCTTAGATAAAATAAATAGAATAAAATCATATTAAAAATATGATAATTTTAAATAAGCTCAGTTTTTTTCAGTCCTTACATATTTTAAGTTAAATAGATTTTACAGTGTTTATGCTTGAGATTTTCCAAGAAGCTATAAATTGATTTTACTGTACCGCAGTTTCTTTTTAAACAGGACGAATAAATATATTTATTTGGGATCAGTTTGGTTTTAAATTTTTCTAAGCTATTGTTTCAAAGTGAGACTAAATATACACAAAACCGTTTTCCTCTACAAGAAGTGGAAATATCCACATGTACGCATGAATTCGAGACTTCCTGGAAGAGAGATCAACTGTTTTCTTAAATCCCTCTTCTAGGAAGCACCATCGAACTCTCTCACTTAGTAGGAACGATAAATAATATCTATATAAAGTTTCTTCTAAGAAGTAGAATTCAATGAACACTATTTCACAAGTAATGCAAATTTTTTGTCTATTTTCTCCCTCGTTTGAAATCTTGCTGTCATCTTTTCAATCTTTTGAGCGACAGTCTCCTTGACTTCGTATGACTTTTTCTTGGAAAATCTAAAAATCTTTCATACAAACGTGAGACTATACAAGCAGTTGTCACTTCCAGCGATTTTTAAGAAAACAGCGCTAGGGTTTCAAAACCTTTTTTTTACAGAACATTCCTGCAGTCATTTGATAAATGGAAATAAATAGTAAAAATGCATATTATTAAATTCACTTATTAAAAGCATAATAAAAATTTAGATAGGTATGTATAAGTAATTCAAAAAATAATTATGGATTCATTTTAATTATACTTGCAGAATGAAAACTGCAGTTACTTTGGATAAAGTTGTTCAAAAAGGCCATAAGCTTTAACCTTTTTCCTTCTTTCATTTTTAATGTAAATTTAGTCGAATCTAAGCCACTATTCTTTCCAATGTTAATGCTACTGAAAATCGAGGGCGGCTTAGAGTAGGAGGCAAAAAAATTCATTAGATTGAGCCCAAATTGAGATCCCACCCCTTTAGAGCAATTGCAAGCTAATGGTATGCATATTAAGTTTTTAATAATAGTAAAATAAATTAAATATTCACTTTTAATTGGTTATCATTTTAATTTTTTTTAATTTCGTAAATATCGCAGATCGTAAACCTTGTCATACTATTCCCCCCCCCCATAAAAACATGTTGCGAATTTGGGATGTGGCCTACAAACAATAGTGACTTAGATTTGAATAAATGCAGTTACTTAACTATATGTTGTTACAAATTTATGCCCTTAAAATTCTCTCTTTTCATTTTACAATAAAAATTATTTCATAACTTAACTTCATTTGTTTTTCCAAATTTATGCAGTTATAATTTTCTTCATTCATTTGTTTCATAATTTAATGCAATCAACTGTTTAAACAAATATTTTATTAATGCCTTTTAAAAGATTTCTTTGGCAATGTAAAAATAATTTCTTAAACGATATGCAAGTTTAATTAGTTTAGGGTCAAAAATAAACATTTTGATTTGTGAACCCTTATTTTCCAGCTATAAAAAAAATCTTAGTCTGGTGTTAGAGTTTGAACTATTTACATTCTTAATATTTACACTCCGTTTTACAATTTGAATTACAAGTAAAACGCAAGAAGACAGGACGCAAATAACAAGAATTAATGTTCTCCACTAAAACATTTCTCATTTCATAATTACTGGGAAAAATGGCTATCATAACATTTTAAGACTCTCCTTAAGAACGCAAGAGTTTCCAATTTTCAGTTTTCAAGATAAACGCTTTTGAAAATTACGTACAGATAGCGTGCGAAAACATTGCATATTGATCAAATATAATTTCAACGAAAAGACAGTCTTAAATTATATTCATAAATATTTTTTTCTGAAATGAGCAATCTATATGCATTTTCTAGAATGATACGGAACGGAAAAGCGTAATACGAAATGGAAAGGTGAGATCATTCATTAAGAACCGATCATTTTATTCCTCATTCTGGAAAAAAAAAGTTTTTTAGATAGAAAAAAATTGGAAACGGGAACTCCAGTTATCTGAAAAAATTCGTTAATTAAGACTTGATTCTTAAAAACCCTTAATTAAAAAATATCACAACGTTGAAAATGTCTACGCATCATTTTACGTTTGCCAGTTACGATTAAATTCCAAATGATGTGTCATTAAGAGGAACTATTTCTTTTTTCCTACTTCGGTCACGGCACCATTAAATTTTTATTTTTATTTTTATCCCAACGTAAATCGTCCAACAATTGACGCGACTTCACTCGCGTTTGGAGGAAATAGCTGTCGAGGATTAATTCCTCTGCTAAAGAAAGACATATTAGAACGTTAAAAAAATATGCCCCCTTTCTGGAACTTTTTTCCAGGCGTACTCCGTAATTTATTCGCTCCTCTTACAATCACTATGATTCTAAAAGGAGAAAAAGTATGCGCTGGTATTAGACGCAAAAGTATCGAGAAAAGAATTTAGGAATAAAATTTCCTTCTTAAGTTACGCCCAATTATGGGCCCTTAATTACACTGTTGTCTTTCATCAATAATCATTCACTTGATGTGTGATAGTTAATGAATCGTAAAGAGTGATTATAAGTGAGCATTAGGCTCTTTCTTTTCGCTACAAAAATATCGGAGTTCATCGATAAAATTGTTAGAAGTCGAATTCGATCTCAATTCATCTTCTTTAATGCATGATAGGATTGAGGTCGTTATCAACTTCTTTGTTTCAATGGGAAGTATATACAAAAGTCGTTTTTAAAATTACACATTGCCTCTACTTGACTGATGAACTCAGAGAAACTCTCTCTTAAGAGTTATTTGATTTCAAAACTTGTAACAAAAGTGAACTAAGAAAAAAAACTATTTCAGTGTTTAAATTTGTTCTTGCTTAATGGAAGCGAGTAGTTTTGTTGAGGTAGTAGCAAACAGAACCAATAAGATTATTCAAATAACAGAATTTACGGTTCAGTGATGCATATAAAAAGACTCTTTGCTAATGAATCATCCATTCATCATAGTAAGAGAAGAAAATTAAACATTTATATCTTTCAAAATTATATTTGATTTAAAGTAGTTTATTTTTAAAAAAATTGTTATTAAAATTCATTGTGTTTCAGCTTGAAGGTATTTGAATATATATAAAGGTATATATTTTGTATCATATATATAAATAAATTACAGTTTAAAAAAACTAAAAAATACCCTTTTATAGTTAATCGAACTAAGTTGTAACTTAATGTTTTAGACACCAAATCTGGATTTAGTCGCCAATTCTGGAAAAGGGATCTGAAATTAGTCGCCAGGTGCGGGATGAGATCTGAAAATGGGAAATCATCAATCCTGATGATCCTGATCAGGACAATGGAACAAAATGGTTAAATTATTGTATTGTCATCGGTCCTGGACAAGTGAGCAAAATTTCGAATTAATCTGACCATTTAAAGTGGGTAAAAATTGAGTTCAAAGATTCCGTTACGTATAAGTGAAGCTTATAAAAGGGTGTTAAAAATATACTCCTGATCTTAACTTCCACAAAACCAGATCAATTCTAATTGATCCTGCTTTTCTTTAAATTCTAAATATTTTCTCTTTTATCTAATTATTTATTTCCCACTTTTAATCTTAAAGTCTATCCATTTTTGCAGTTTGATTTGTTTGAGCTTCTAACTACTCATTGATTGGTAGAGCTTCTCACCTAAAGTTAAATGCAAAAATAGCTGAATTCTTCGGTCAGCCAATTACAGAAGCTTCACTCGATACCAACTCAATCTTCCGTTTTCCATCTAAAAACTTTTCTCCTTTTAACTCGAACTCCTTTGCTGCAACCGGATTGTCTAGGCATCACTCCGTCCACACACACTACCATCATGACTTTTTCATCAATTTTTAACTTTAGTTTGTAATTATATTTTTATTCGTATCTATTCTTTTTTATTATTGATACGTAATAGTTGTATTTTAAATTTTGAATATTATTTATTAGAAAAGGGCAATTTGAAAGCGTTTTAATTTTATCTAAAATATCATGAAAGGAGATGAAGTTCGGAAGAGAACCCAGTGCTTCCTCTCCCAAACTACTACAACTACCTTCACATACATATATATATATATAAAGGGATATTTTTCATGAATTTACAAATTTTTTACAAATTAAATTAATTACCATTTTTATTTGAATCCAAGCCGCCATAGATTCTAAGCCACACTCTAAATTCTCAACAAGTTTTTGAGAAAAAAAATTAGCGTAAAAAGGTTTATCGCAATATTCGATATTTACGAAATTTAAAAAATATTTAATGAGAACTAATAAGTAGTAAATAATTAGTTTTTCTTACCAATATTAAAAACTGTTAAGTACATACATGAACCCCTGTCATTGCTCAAACCCCATCAGTATCAGGTTCAATTTCCCCCATTCAACGAATTCTAAGCCGCATTCAAACTTCAGTAGCATTGACATCGAAAAAAAAGTACTGTTTAGGTTTGAATAAATACGATTATTTCATTCTTTAATTAATTGAAACTTTATGTTAGCAAATTTCTTTAATTTGCTTATTAAAATTAGGTATAATTTCTAAATAAACGTTTCTAATCCGCACCGAATGTTGATAAGCATATTTTAAACTTTTAAATCCCTTATTTGGTTATTTCAGGTAATATCTCAATATATTTTTCATTAGTGATTAAAAATATAAATAGTAGTTCACTGCAGCATTTAAATGACATTTGGAGGCAAATAAGTTGTTTTGAATTTTATACGACCCCCGAACGTTAAAATATTGCCATAAAACGAACGCAGTACCATGATTAATCTCAACAAAAACGTTTTACCATTCTGCTCCTTTTATTTGCTCAGATATTGGCATCATAAATATTGCGAAAACTTCACAAAATAAGTGATTGTAAAAAAAAAGGTTATTCAAAGTTTATTTGTTTTGCACTACGTTTACTAAAGCTATATTATATTTGAAATATTCTAACTTACTCAGTCAAGTTTTTCACTTTAAATATAAAGCCAAACAATCGTAAAAGAATGAAAATTTCTTTGTTACAGTATTAAAATACTCCGTATGTGGGCGTTTGTGCATAAGATGGAGTTACAATAATATATTTTCTTAGATGAGGCTTATAAGCTTTCTAAAAGAAAGGTAAACGAAATATATATAAAGGATTTTGAATTTTAGTAAACAGGTTTTGAGTCTTTTTCATAAAATAAATATTTTCAATAAGAAATGGTAAACAGTGCAATTCAGTGCATAAATAAAGAGCAAGCAAGTGATTTTCTCCATCTTTCTTGACAACTCAACAAAACACAAAATGAAACTTTTCACTATAAAATCTCGATTGGCTTTTATATCCACATAAACTGCAATAGTACTGTTATCCTTATTAATAAATTGCTTTCTCGCTTTACTACCGTAAAGAAAAATTTTCTTAAAAAATTGAAAAGAATTCCTTGTAAAGTTTATCGATGCTGTTATATAGTCCAATGAACTTTATTTTATTTCGATCATTGCTTCTTACAGCCTTCAAAGTAGCTGATTAATCTGCTAGTAATTGCCACATGGGAAACAAATTCGAATCAAAAAAAGAACCGAGGGGAGAAAAGAAACAAGCGAATAAAAGAAGCTACGTTGCCGTAAGTGTTTTATAAAGCCATTCCGGTTCAAGTTGCTTCCAAGTGAAGTATCAAGCTTCTCTATTGGGAGGGATGAAAACTCCACTCCAGAATATTCAACAAAGAAAACGTTTTAAATGTAGATGAGCTTGCAGCGTTCAGCTTTTCTAAAGGCTTGTGTAAACGCGGAAGAGGGGTGAATGTTTATTTTCTTCAACAATCTTTCAAAAGTTGTGATGATTCTATTTTCCTCCCCCTCAACGGGTGAAAAAAACACCCCTGCTTCTTGGAATCTTTTATGCCCTTCAAGGCAACATTTTCCTCTGTAGTTTTGGATTTACATCCATAACATTTTTCCATCTTTTCTTTTTGATTTAATTTATTAACGCATTTAATGAGGGAACTAGAGAGATTTGGATGTCTTTCCGCATGCTTACTCGTATATTTAATCTTTTATTTTATGGCGAGTTCTTATTCATAAATAATATAAAACACAACTAGAACTAAAACAATTGTCTTTCACCTGGTTTAAAAAGATTTCCATCTTAGTTGATAAAGTGTTTACTAAGTTTAAATCAGCTTATATGCATACAGAGTAGAAAAGGGGAAATTAGTTTACGGAAAAAGATAAGAAAATAAGATTTTTAGCATAACAACTTAATTCAAGAGTTGAAAGTAAAGTTCTGAATGGCTAAGAATGAAGTTTTGGTATTTTTTGATTTAATATAATGGAAGACCTGTTCAATTAACGATTCAAATATTTTTGAGAAACGCTAAGTAGGAAATTGTAAATTCAAGACAAAGCAGTACATAAGTGAATCTTTAAAAGTGTTTTGACTTTTGGATTAGAATTTTCTTTTCAGATTTTGAAATTACTATAACTTGTTAAAGAGTACGGACTGGGGTGGTTATTATTTCACGTAAGAAGAAAAATAATAGTGCCCTGTATTTGGAACCTAATACGTTATTAATATTATATACCCAACGTTAGTATAATTACACTCATGTCCATAAATTAAGGATAATGAAGTTCAGGCAAAGAAAGAAACAGAAGTAAAACAAATTTGACTTATTTGTAAAGTCTATTTATTAAACAAATGGTAAAGAGCAAAAAAGATGCTATATGTTTGACATAATTAATAAAAATAGCGATTTTTACTCCCTGGAGCAGATTTCAAAAAATAACCTATTTACAAAAAACAGTATAACATGGTTATTATGATGGTTAATACGGAGTATGTCTCCCGGACGATGCAATACAGACTTTACAACGCCTACGCATACTGAGTATCAAATTATCAATCTGATCTTGGGGAATATTACACCACTCATCAAGCAATGCCCTCCAAAGTTCCGGTAGACAGGTGGGAGGGGATTGACGGGCTGCAATTCGTTGGCCAAGCATTTCCCACACATGCTCTATTGGATTCAAGTCCTATGAGTATGCTGGCCAATCCATACGGGTGATATCCTGCGATTGAAGGCATTCATCTACAATGTTTGCACGGTGAGGACGGGCGTTGTCATCCATAAACAGAAATTCAGCCCCCATGGCGCCCCGAAACAAACTTACATGTTGTTCCAGAATGACATCCCGATAGATGTAATCTGTCATCGTTACACTCTGAACATGCAGGTCAGTTCTGGAACCAAGAATAATTCCTCCCCAAACAAGCCATCCTGCACCACCGTAACGGTCTCGTTTAATGGTGTTCTCTTGGTGGTAACGGGTACCTGGCGCTCTCCATGTGAAAGTCCGGCGAGAATCAGACTGCAAACTAAACCTCGACTCGTCGGAAAACATCACACAAGACCACTGTTGCGGTGTCCACAATGTATGCTCTCTACTCCAGGTTAATCACAGGCGAACACATCTGACAGGTCTACGAGCATATAGACCAATGTGCACTAAGCGTATGTACACGGTCTGCCTTGAAACTGTCGCACCGGTAGCTGAAGAGAGCTGACGAGACAGGTCTGATGCTGTGCTCCGTCTGTTTCTTTTGGCAGTAAGTGCCAAATACCTGTTCTCATTCGGCGTTGTAACTCGGTGGCGACCTGTGCTGTAACATCTACTCACATTACCATCATCTTGGAATCGTTGCCAAAGCCTGGAGATGACACTCTGGGGGATTCCAAGTTCCTCGGATACTTCCACATTCCAGTCGTCCAATAATTCTACCACGTAAAAAATCATCCAAATGCTTCCTTTGTGCCATAACTATGCGGTTATTGCACTGAAAGGCTTTTAAAGTGCTTGTGAACAATTTAATTTCCATTCCTTATATACCCTTCTCTTACACTCTCGTTATTGTGACGTACTATCCGCGCCATCTGGTGGTTTACTGTAATTTGCATATTCTTCTTCAAGATGTGTGTGATAATTCTACAGGTGAAATTTCTATTTTAGAGTTCAATTTCTGTGTGATTCTGAATTATCCTTAATTTATGGACATGAGTGTATTACCGTTAAGGTTCGAAAGCCGCTAATGCGCAGATTAACTGATTTACCCATTTAAAGTGCGGAATCAAGAGTTTTCCGTATTTTAAATAGGTAATCTTCACATTAATGGTTCCCGCATCGTTAAAGCTCAGAAGCTTGTTACTCTCATTTCCTTTCTGTTACGAAGTTGATTGAACGTTGTCTCAATCCAAAATAGTTTATCCTAAACATTTAGAAACAGAGTGGTAGAGACAGTAAGCATTCGATAAAAGACATCTTGAATAATTTACAATAAATTTAATTAAGACGACCAGTACCTTCTGGAAAAAAACTAAATGTTAAAAGTTTAAATATTACAAAGTATAGCTGCACATCTCGTAAAGCAACTGCAAACCTGAAAAAATTATACTTCCCTAAATTGCATGGCCCACAAAGAGATCCTACGTCATTGACTGTCGAATCCTAATAGGCTGATAACAAAATGAGAGCTAATTTAGTCATAAAAGATGTTAAGCCATTTCATTCTCTGTGTTATAGTTTTTCGATTGATGATTGATTTTATCAACTAGTTTTTTGTTTGCTTGACTGTATTAACTTGATGCCTTAGTTATCGAAAAATAAATAAACACACACACAACATTTAATTTAAAAGTACAGAAACGTTTTGCTGTTTTTCCACCAAAGATCTTATTTTCCCTTTAACTAGTTCCTAGAAGGTAATGGGCAGATTACCCAGACATTTGAGAAAATAAACAATTTTCCGCAATTTAACGGATCACCCTACTTAATCTGCAGATTACCTAGATAATCTGCTGATTATCTTTTTTCTGCCCTTCAGCGATGACATACTGACCCCAGTGTCGATCTGGTCATTTAACAGAGAATCAGAATAAAAAGCTCCTTAACCATTAAATTGTTTTAGAGCTTAAAAGCACTAAACAATCATTTAACCCATTCATTCAACCCTCTATATTTTTGTAAATCTTTTTAAAGACTAATCCTTTGGTTTTAAAATTATTTGTATTTATATATTAAAAGGTGATTTTTTTTAAACAGAGATCTGTTATTACTATTTAACTGAACTCTCAAAATTCTTCTAAAAAGAGAATATATCTATCAATAAAAACTACAGATAATATATATTTTTATAATTTTCGGACTTTTTTCTATAGCATTCTTTTAAATTTTAAATTGCACCATTTCCAAAAAAATTCTTTCCAAAAATAATTCAATCGAGAAATCAAATTTGAACAAATTTTAAGAAGTAATACAAACAGAATTTTCTTGTTGAATCATAAAGAAAATTTAGTCAGTGTTCGCAATCTAAAGTTACTTATTGTTATTGTAGCTTAAATAATTTTATAATGATTTGTATTTAATAGTATCTATATAATATAAAGCCGTTGTGAAGAACATACTTCCTTTTTAAACTGCCATCTATAACCAATTCCTAAAAAATGTTTAAAAACAGATAAATAAATAAATTACCTGTATTTAGTTGAATTTCATACTAATATAGATAACAGAATTGAATAAATGGAAACTGTTTAAGTTAATGAAATATTTCGCTAATTATTTAAATTGAGTTTCAGAACAACCGATACATAGGAAATAATATGATGTAAGGAGGTATCTCTTTATGAAAAAGTTTGAGTATTTTAAGGCCATTTAGTTTGGTATTAATAAAAAACACATTCTAGACAGAGAGAGAAATAAATTAGACATGTAGAGTATTTTAACTTAATTCGATCTATCAAATAAATATTATAATAAAGTTTTACTTATATTGTGATCTTTACGTATTAGTCTTCTGAAAAAAAACTCTTGCATCTTCTTTTCTCTGTCTCTTCCGGTAAAGTTCCATTGGTGAGAATCACGTTAATACTATCTCTCCTTTTTTCTTCTAAATTGTATTATGGCCGTCATTTGTGTATATCATTTTTCCTTCGCAAGATGATCGAGGCTCAAAATTACGCTGTCAGTCACTTATAGCCCTTACATAACTTTAAATTGAGACCTTAATAAATCAAATGAAATCTTCACAAATCGAGATTTTTATATAAAATAACGTAGTAAAACTGCCACATAAAGGTAGCTAGAAATGTACTTGTGAGGACTTTCGACAAGAGTTCTGCAATATTAAATGCGTATTAAATCATCATATTGTACTGAATTGATGAATTTATATTATTGATCTATTCGTCTAAAAACATTTTGAAACTTTGATGTAATGATTTATCACTTTTAAAACAGATTTTCTACATTAAGATTATATTTCTTAAAGTAATTCTTATATTTCTCCACTTTTTATTTGCTTTATAGGTAATATTTTTATTGACTTAAAACGCTTACACAGTCTTAACCAAACCATGCGCCTGTCGAAATCAGGCATTCATAATATGTGAAAATGTATTTCAGGTATCAATAAAAACAAAGTATTTGAACCATAAAAAATTGGTATTCTAATTAACAACCAAAAAAATGAAAAACTTTTATATAAAATTTTGTCACATTTTGTATATAGATCTCAATGATATTTCACATGATTATAAAAAAGTTAGAAAATATATTAATTTGAAAAACATGTTTATTTAGAATCTTTTTTTCAAACAGCATTCACTTATTGTCATTTCTCCTTACCTTTTCACTTAGTTTTTTTTTTACTCTCTTTCTCTCTGTTCTATTAAATTTATCCGATGCTATCAAGATTGGTTTTCATAAATACATGATAAGAAGGGGAAAATGAAGTGTCATCTGCTTGGGAAATATAAAAAGAATAAATTTCTCTTCTATATAAGAGTAGAACATTTTCTATCCTTTGAGGGAAATGTTGTAAGGAAGAAGAAACACGTCGTTTCTCAAATAACGACCCTCGAGATGACAGACATAACCCATTTGTAGATGACCTTTACGAGCGTTTGTTTGAAGGTGGCGGTGTCTAAAAAAATCAGATATTGATTTTTTTAACACTCATCCATTCGTATTTGAAAAGGGAAAAAAACACGCTTTATTTATTTATTTTTTTTAAAAAAAATTGTGCTTAGAAAAAATTTTATAATTTTTTCATGAATGTTATTTTAAAATCTAGATCGAAAGTCGTACAAAAATTAAGGTATTCAGAATAATAAAATTAAGTGCATTTTTAGCCAACATATTTATTATGATCATTTCTAAGAAAGAGATAATTTTTTTCAAGTCAATCATTTGTTTTATTTCTTATTATTATAAATAACGTAATATAATTTGCATCCTTACTTTCAAAACAAAATATAATAATGCTAATTATTTGCTTATTTTTATTACGAATCTGGAATAAGTTTATTTTACTGAACATCCTTAAGACACGAAATTCTATGCTTTATACATTTCGACTACATTAAAATATTCTTAACATAAAAATATTTACAGTATGCTAATTATGGTTTTAACATTGTATAATATATCGAAAATGTCTCAAAAAATGTCTAAGTATCCTGTGTTGAAGAAATTATTTGATGTTATTCTCTCTCTAGAAATAAATAATATATATATATGCGCAAAAATGTATTGTTAAACTTAATTGTTGTTGTTTTTCAAAATGGATGTTAAATTAGTATAGGTAAATAAATTTAGATAATATATATATATCTTCTTTAATTAAAGAATATAAATATTTTCAGTAAATTCTAACGTAAGGATTTATTTAAGTAATGTAAAGTACTATAACATATATGAGCTTCCATAATTGAATACAACTTTGTTGTTTTTTACTATTATGAAAGTCTTAAGAACTGATTTCAGTCTTTTCTGAAATAAAATTCACGACACATATTGAAAAGGGAATATTTTTAAAACATAAATATTAGCTATTTATTATTATTATGTTATCTGCTGCCTCCTTATTTATCGAAATTTTTATTTATTTCAAAAAATGATTAAAAGAGATAAAGTTTTTTTTAAATAAACTTCATAATTTTTTACCTCGGTGTGTTTCAATTTTTCTTAATAGTGGGAGATTTATATATATACTTCTCTGAAGCTGAGACACTAATATTTCAAATTGTTCAAATTCAAACCAAGAGGTAATAAGAATGTATAAATGGTAATTTTCACAGTATATTACATTAATTTAAATATCTGTATTCAAGTAACTAATTTTTAAATGAATGTTTTATTTTCAAAATAATTTTACCAAAACTTTTTTATTTACGAAAATGTAAACTAAAATATATTAATTTGTTCCTTAGTTTGTTTTTTTAATTAATTCAACTATACAGCTGAATTCTCTTTTTATTAACCTAACTTACTCTTTAAATAAATAGATAAAAAAGTTTGTATTGGGATTTTTTCCTAATATTTCACAAAATCTAAGTGATGTAAGTTTTTAAAATCATTAAAACAGTCTATATATATGTACATAGTACTATATAGCCCTTGTAAATGAACATGCGTTCCCGCTTATAAAATACTTCCAAAAAGCTTAGAACTTAATTTCATATTCTTGAGTTTCTGAAATACTTTAAGCCCTTAAGTTCCATATTTCAACTAATCATAAAAATAACTGGTTGCATTCTTTGTTATTTTTAATTATCTAAGTATACCAGTAATAGCTGTGAAAATTTAAATAGTGAATTCAAATGATGAATGGTGAATAAAAATATGCGAGTTTTAATGCTGAAATAAATTCCCTTTTTTTAAATAAATGCTTGTATTCATAGAATAAGGTAAAGGGAACAATTTCCCAATAGAAATCCGTCGAAATAGGATATATTGGAACCTATATTACTAGACAGGTACTAGTGTTTTGGATCCTGTTATTTAACAGGATAAGTTAGCGCATCTTTAATTCAGATTCGAGAAAATATAATTAAGATGAATAAGTAATTAAAACAGAATACCATTTCAGGCAGTATAATTAGAGAAATATTTCATTTATCATTTCTCGTGTTTAAAGAAACAACTTTTAATAAAATAAAATAAATATATATATATTCAGCATTTTCTCTCGTCAATAAATGCGTTAAAGATAATTAAATGTCTTCATGACTAAAATGACATCAAGTAAAAATGTATCAATCATTGATTAACATGCAAGCAATCATAAAAATTTGTTGTTATATATAGAGTTTTATTTTGTAAAAGGAATAACTTTAAAATATTTTTTTCTGAAAATTTCATATTTAGAATTATTTTTAAAAATTTAAAGATATATAGCTCATTGATTTCAAAAAAATACATCAAAACAATTTTATATTAATTTATAATTTTGAATCAAGTTACACATAAATATATAAACATTAATCTATAAAGTGTTTTAAGAAGTATTTTACTTTTATTCCATCAGACATACATCTATTTAAAGCTGTCTTTTATGAAATTTTACTATACTTCTGAAACTAGTCTAGATGTAAATTATAATTTATCTGTTATTTGTTACGTAAATCATCATTTAGAAAGCAAATTGGCAAGACTAAACTTCCACGTGATCGGTAAAAATTAAAATAATTTTTAAACAGTCTTAGAAATTATCACTATGGGTAAAGTACATTATTTTGTTTTTAATTAGTGATGATTACTTTCTAAATAGGGTTGAGAAGTTTGGTTTAAATTAACTGACAGTAAGCAACAATATAACTTTTCGTAAATGTAAATGTAAATTTCGTATTCGTGAAATTTTACTTAAACGAGACTTTCTGTAATTACTTCATTTCTTCCCAACTTCCTTTTTACTACTTTTATCACGTAATGGTAACACTGATATTCTAATTTTTTGAAATTCTCAATCTATTGTTTAAAAGTTATTAACAATAAATTACATGTCTTTCTAATAGGGAGTGCATGTGTGTAGATTTAAACCAAAATTACCCTGGGAGTACTTTTAATTACGTCTCCTGTCAGTCTCTTAAATTTTAATTACACATATCATTTTTGACATAATAATAAATTAGAGAAAATTGCGATGTAATTGTTTTATCGCTACTTCAGATAATTGTAGCAATTATATCTTTAAGGGAAAAAAGGTAAATTTCACTTCAATATATTCTATGTTATAGTAAAAGTACAGTAGTTAAATTTAAGTAGAGCTATAGTTTAAGTACTTTAACCATTTTTTAAGCAATGCTGATAAATAAGTTTCATAACAGTGAAAAAATATTGGTATTAAATTTTTAATATTTAATCTAAGGAACCAATGAATTAAATTAATTTGGGTAGTGCTTTGAAAAGGAAAATAATGTTAACAAAAGATTTGGATACTTAAATTTTTTTATGTTCCAAAAAAGTAAAATCTAAGTAACATGAAATTTAAAGACTAGAATTAATAATCCAATTGTTTCTCTCTTTTTTTCCCATTAAGTATTATAAAAATGTTATTTAGTGCACGTATGCAAGTTTTATTGCTTTAAAAAATGCTTAAAAAGCAATATACATTGTAACATTATAATTTGCATTGAGTGATATTACAATTTACATGTGAAAAATACATTTGTCTGAAATTTAAACTAAAATATAAATACTTAATTATCAACCTTTAATCTACGTAAAATATAATAATATAAGCTTAAAAGAAAAAGATTGCCTTTCATTGAATACATTTTTTAGAAGAAGACTAATGAAAGTATTTGATGCAATATATTATACAAAATTAAGTATTTAATAAAATCAGGTTTACTTCACGGGAAATGTAGTAATATTTTTCATTGATAAATTATTTTATCATACTGAAATTCAACCCTATAAATTAACCCTTTACAATTTCCCTGTTTTTAAAAATTTCACTCCTTTTTATAATTAATAATTTCGTTCCTTTTTTCAATAATGAGAACGCATTGTAACTCGGCGATATTTACACCTTTATCTTAGAGATGAAAATAATTGAGGTTTTCCATTCCTCTATGTTCTTAACAATGATTTCCTATAAACTGTCACTCATAAAAAATATTGCAATGCATTAAAATTCAGATATTTTATACCTCAAAATATCTTTAGAAAATTTTCAATTTAGTGAAAATACTTGATTACTTCATTATACATATGGATTAATTTGCAATTTTATTTCTCTTGGCAAATTAGAATTGGTATTAAAATATACGATAACAACATATTATACAACTATAAAATTAATCAATTCATTAAGCATTGAAAACTATTATACATTTGGTAATGCTCCCACCAATAATTTTTTTTAAACATAATATCACGTTTATCTGTGCTTAAACTTTCCTACTGTTTGAATGTTTGCAAACATTTTAATACTTTGTGTAGAAGATGTTTTTATAAACACTGAAAAATATATATAAGAATTATGCTTATTTTATTCAATTTCTATTGTTTCCATTTTGATTTAAAAGATAATTGCAAATCTTAATAATGTATATAGAAATAAAATTAGATTTTAAGATGCTGATGTATTAAAATGAGGTGAAAGATTTGACTTTATATACAATTTTAGTTTTTATTTAACATTATTCTTGTCAATTAAATTACATCAACACGAAAACTTGATGCCTTTTTTTAAGTGTTACTCTGCTTCGACTTTTAAAATAATGATTTATCCCCTAATCCTCTTAGATCACAAAATCCCAACAGCGTTCTTTTTTTCAATCGTTTCTCAGGTTTAATCACAACTAATGCATAGCACTAAATGTAGTTTTTTTTATCTTGGGTGAAAACAAATTTTTTTATTACCTTAAAAAAAGGAAATTTTTACCTAATGAAGTTAGTTTGTTTTTCAAGTGTTGTGGCCTTACAATTTATAACCCTTTTAAGCTACCTAACTAGTTTTACTAAAACTAATCCTAGACTTCTCTGGAACTTTCCTCTTATTGGAAAGTCTTAAGAAAGAAGACAGTAAATATAAGACGTCTTGGGAAATTGAGAAGAGGAGGAGAAACCAACTTTCCTTCTCCCCCCTGTAGCCGTTTCTAATAATCTTGATGCGCCCTAGCGCCACCTGGGGACATTGTATCCAAGACTTCTCGCATGTGCTGTTGATAGCGAAACAGAATTCTCTAACAAAGTTACCTTTAGGCATCACACAAATTCTCACGTATTTGGGGGATCTTATACAAATGTTACTCACATATTCCCAGTACTTCCTTGGACTCAGTACATTACTACTCTATTTTTTCCAGGGCTTTTTGTAAATAAACTAGAAAAATCAACTAGTTTAAAACCCTGCACGTATTTCCTTTTGTTTGAGTTAAATATTATATCATGTGATTGCAAAACTGACCTTTGGTTAAATTCTTGATTTTAGTACAAATGCTTAACTTTAAGGTTAAACTAACTTCTTACATACGTATGCTTAAATCTGTGTTGCATATTTCCACCTTGTATGATATACTACATATATAATTAATTAATATGCATAAATTTGCATATATGTATCGAATAAAAATATGGAGGCATTTTTCATTTTTCTGCATGCATTTTTGTCAGCGATTCACATTTTTCTGTGAATATATTTTGTTTGAATACATTATTTTGTATGCATTATGGCCTTAATATTTAAGATTAATATGTAAGCTGATCTACGATAAAGCTCAAAAATCTAACAGAACTGTTATAGCACAGTATATTAATAATATTCAAACGTATAATCAGAATGTAAACAGGTGTTCACTAAAAGTAATATCAAGTTAATTTAAATGCATATGCATATTTAAAATGAGACATTATGTTGTTATTCTTGGTAAAAATATTTCTGAAAGATTTTTTTTTTAAATGTCTTTTACTTGGTAATTTAAATCGCTTTGAAAAATTTTGGAGTTTTTTTATTGATATTTCTTAATTTATATAATTATAATCCTTTTTTTATCGTAACAATGAATTTTTTTCTCAAAATAAAATAAAAACTCTAAAAGAATTCTTTATTTTTAGCAAGCATTTATTTAAAAAAAAACGATATTAAATTCCTTACGGCATTCTTTAAGAAAATAAGAAGAAAAATTTTGCTTTCGCATATTAATTTTTTATTTTATAATTAATTAAGGTATGTCTTGTTTCATAATAGAAAATGTTTCGTGTAATACTTAATAGCAATAAAATTCCAAAATTGCGCCCCCTCATATGAAAATTCTCATATTCCTCGTAAAGTTTCATTTTATCTCTTTGCATTGTACAGTATTTATTTTATTACAAATTTAATTTATTGCTTTTTTATTTTGATTACTTTTTATATTGTTTTTATAATGCTTCTGGTTACTTTTTCTTCAAAAGTACATATAAAAGTAATTTTCATTCATTTGTCATTTATTTTGGTAATTAAGTTTTCAAAAATAAATTTAACTGGAAATAAAAATTTTAAGCTTCACATTAAATGTAATTTATTTCTGAAGCTGTGGGCGGGAGTATATTTTTAAAAATTTAACGAGAAAGTTTCAAAAATAAATATATTTTTTATCTCGCTTACAAGCTTCCCCGTAAGTTTAAAAAATTCTCCAATTTTAAAAAAGACAGGATGTATTATTAGGATTTTAAACAGGAACTGATCGTCAAAAATATACATTATAGTTAGTTTTTCTTGTAAAGAAACATTTCGTTCAGTTATCAGTTCATCTAGTATTTACTTTAAGTGTTGATTTTTTTATCATCAATTACACTGTATTCTTAGATTTTTTTTTCTTACAAAGAAACATTTCGTCCATCGAGTATTTAAGTGTTGATTTTTTTTTTATCATCAAAGACTTTGTAATATTTTTATTTATTAGAAGGCAATGCTTTTATGCGAAACATCGTTGAATATCTCTACAAGAATAGATCTTTATAAAGCGCAATGCAAACAGTATTTTCTTTATAGTGTGTTCTCATTTTATCAAGCAATCTTTCCAGTTTTTGAAATAAAATAATCAGTTTTTTTCAATGTTTTGGAAAAAGCACATCATTTTTAAAGGGTTTTTTTTTAATAGAGCGATTTTATAAAATTCATTAAAAATTTGAAAATAAATTTATAATTTTAAATTATGAACTACTTTTAAATGAACAAAAAAAAGAGATAATTTATATACTGAATGGATTAAAATATTAGATCTTTAATTTTAAGAAGACATTGCTGTGTGATTTGGTTCAATTTAACATGTACTGGAAAGAGTGAAATTTCCTTACAAAAATTTTAGTGTGTTGAGATATATTGCAATCCTCAAATAAAAAAATTTAAATCCGCAAATTAAATATCTATAATCTTATGTTAAAAAATACAAATATAACTGGTAAATTAGAAACATTTTTATATATTTACTTATTTAACTCACTAACATCTTGTTTCAGTGAAGAGAACACAACACCCCTTCTAAAATAATATACAAGTAAAAATAGATGGAATAAAATAAAATAAAAAATGTACTTATTTTTAGCGATTTTTAAATTATCAGAACTCATAACTAAAAAAGTAAAAATATATACATACTATTTTTGTTTTCTCGCCTAAAAATAAAAATTACTAAAATTATTTTAAGTCTCATTGTGTTAAATATGATGGATAATATAATTTTGCCCTTTAAAGTGCGTAAATATATATATATTATTAAATGTTATTAAAAATTTTAAAAGAATTAAAAACAAGATTTTTTAAAAATTTTATTTAGCAGTAACAGATTATGTGATAAAATTACAGATGACTAACTTACAATTCCCTTTGAAACTAAGCAAAATAATTCAAATCATTTCAAAATAAGTAGGTTCTCGTTGTAGCCTAATAGTTTTGGTCTCAGACTCGTGGCCGGCGTGTCATAAGTTCGAGCGTCACGGCCACTGGAGTGCCATCGTGTAGAGAAGCTGACGCTCGTTAAATCTTTCTTATCTCCAAGTCCTCATATTGACGTGGTGTGAAAGTTTTGAGATGGGATGCCAGCTCAGGTGTCGTCCTCGCCACTCAACCTTGGTTCAAAATTACGGGGTTCCAAGCTGATAATTTTCGTGTTTCTTTATAGTGCGAGGTTAATAAACACTCCCTCACATTCAGAATATGTGGAACCAAAATCTTCATTTCTTTTTATAAAAATAACCTGCAGCTATGATTAAATATACGTTATAATAATTTTACAATTAACTTAATTATAATATTCACCTCTGCTCTCATTTGTTTCCTAATATCAACGATACTAAAAGAAGGAAGAAAAGAAAATGAAAAATCTCTCTATATCATTCGAACAAATATTATTCTTGTGTAAAACTTGTTTAGAACAATAAAAGTCGAAAATTGAAGAAGGAGAGAGAAAATATGTAATAGAGCTTATGAAGCAAAAAATTGGGATTTCGTATATAAATATACCTAATATTTTCTTAAACATAAACTGTGCACCAAGAACTTTTTAGCAAATCTCGGAAACTTTCTTACAACTTAAAAACATGTCAAACACAATTTTTTTAATATATCCATTCACTAAAAAGGCATGTCTTGTAAAACACATAAAATTACTTCAAATGAGCCTTTTTAACAGAAAAATATACTACTTTATATACCAAAATACTCTATCTGATTTACAATCAATTCTTAAAAACTTAATTTTTTACAATACTTCTTTTCTAAGATTACAACAACCAAATAAAGATCACTTAACCCTTTAACCAATATAGAATGATCAACTAAGCATTTTAAAAAGGGTAGTACTTTCCACAAATCTAAAAAAAACGTTACTCTTTATATATATATATATATACATCAAGTATATTGTAGCTACTGAAAAATGATAAAAAAAACTTCAGATCAACTTTATTTTTAAAAAAATATAGTGTTCTTTAAGAACATCATTGGTTTAATTATACCAGCAGAAGAAATTATAACTTGTTTTCAACATCGTTTCCTTTTCGAGTGAATGGAGCAAAAAAAATGATGACTAATTAACCATTTAACATTTTCAAAATAGAAGGAATCTCCCTCCAAGAAAAACGTACAAAAATAATCGGCAATCGTGGCGAAAGAGACGTAAGCTTTAAATACTCTTACAATTAACTTCTTTGATCACGCACATTAGTAGCAACTATACCTTTCTCTTCTAAACCTGATCAATTACGCAACGAGAGAAGAGAGAAAAAATAAAATCCATAGTTGGGTAAAGAATGTTCTTGCTGTGTAAAACACCGTGAAAAATATAAAGCAAAATGCAAAAAAAAAGAAGAGTGGACCGTAACATTCGCACGGTAAGTGGATGTGTGGGGGGGTTTCCCATTGTGAAATACACAGGTGGGCATGGGTTCTCAGTGGCAAGAGAGACACCCATTAAATTTCTTTCAGAGTCCATTTAGGTAAAACGTGAATCTTGTAAAGCCACTAATGGTCGGTTTAGTTTTGTTCAGGGCCAGTCATAGATGCAGGTGTCTAGAAAACATTTAGAATTAACTGAAGAAAGAATAGGAGTAGGGAGGGGATATTATGGAGAGTTTCCCTTAATGTTCATTGCGAAATTGTACTTTCTTTTCTATATCTACCCTTTCGTTTTTATAGGAACGGAGCGAGAGTGTATGGTTTTAAAATAATAGAAGGATAATACCCGCATGGGAGATGGGTGGGCAATCATTTAGGAGGACGGCTAAATTTGTCTCAAATGCATTCTGCGTAATTTCCTGAGTAACAGAAATCGACATATTCACCTTAGACATTTGCGAATGAAACAGGGGAAATTATCTTAAGTAAAAGTAACGATGAAATGGATAGATTTGAATCCAGAATAAGCATTTTGGAAAATATTTATAAATCCCGCAGACACTTCTTCCAGTCATTAGAGAGATTTAAACGGAAAGTAATAGCGGATAATGATATTGTTAGTATCCGAGCTTTCCCCTAATTTCTATTTTTGTAATAATGGGTTTTATTTATCTGCAAGGCACCCATTGGTCGAAATGATAAGTGATTTTCAGTTAATACGGAATGTAAACTTCGTAATCCGATGAGTGGAAAATGTATTTCCGAGGACGAACAAATAGCATTAATGAAATTAAGAGGAAATACATAAAGCTTTTAAACTCACAGAATGAAATTTATAAAATATTCAATAACTTCTCCACGCTTGGAGAAATAGCCTCCAAGCTATTTCATGTGGTTGTAGAAAATTCTACACATTTAATTCATTAAGCATTCTCTATTTGTTTTAATGGTACATCTTAAAATCGATATCAGTTGCTTATAGTGAGGTAGAACATATACAATATTCAGAAGTATAAGGTGATCCAAAAGTTTTGCCCTGATTGCAAATGTTTATTGTGCTCAATCTATTATAATTAGACATACGTTTATTCGGATATATTGTAAGCACCGTTATGTATTCTTTTTATAAAACCATTTGCCTCAGTAAATGACAACGTGGGCCTCCTTGGTAGCTTGGAGAATGTCTATGTGCGCTATTTCAGTTCAAATCATGTGTTCTTTAAAGTGTCCTCTGTTACGCTGTCTGTATCTTAAAATACGATGGATGATGAGAAAAAAAGGTTACAAGCCACAGCATTTGAAAACTACATGTTGTGGAGAAATTTTGTTTTCCAGATTGGTGACAAAGGGCGTTACTTGTCATACAGCTGGTTTGCGGATAGGTAGTGAAAGTTCCCAGACGGTTTAGGACGATTGAAACGGCAAGAGCTTAGAAAATTGATCTCATTTGAAAGTGCGAGCCGTTATAAGATTTTTATAGGCAAAAAATATGTCCGCATCTGACATTCACAGTCAAATCGTGGAAGTTTATGGAGAAAAAGCAATGAAAAAACAAAATGTAGCAAACTAGTGTCACTATTTTCAATCAGGCAGACAGGATGTCGAAAACCACAATATGGCAAGGAGCGGTCGGCCAAATTCTTCAGTGACAGATATCAACATGGCACGAATTGAAGAAATGATTCAAAATGATCGACGGGTCTGAGTGAAATCCCGTCAGAACAGGGACTGAGCTATGGTAACATGAAGCACATGTGCTGCGATATTCCAAGACAGTGCAGTGAAAGCATCCGTCGAGACCTGGCTTAACGAACAGGGACCTGATTTCGACCAAGACGGGTTAAGCAAGTTAGTTCTGCGTTCTGATGAATGCTTAAAGAGACTTGGTGATTATGTCAAAATGTGATAAACACGTATACCTCTTAATTCCTTCGAGTATTTTCTGTCTATTGTTAATAAATATTTCTTCGGATTGTAACCCTTTTTTCTGATCAAACCTCGTATTTTATAGCATTGCTTTATTGATTTTGTACCAAAAGGATTGCCTCCAATATAATGTTGCAATTTACGCTGAACGTGAATGGGCGAATTCTTTTCGTGAAACAAAATCACACATTGGGCTTTCTCTTGAATCGACACCATTTCGACCGAAACTGGTACCTTCTTTGCAAATGTTCCCCTGGGTCGCTCTTGAAAGACCACTCCAGGTCATCTAGTGCAATAAAAAGTTCTAAAACTGACCTATTCAGAGGCACAAATGTTGCGTTTTTACATTAAACGGTACTTTGCAATGGGTTTTTATAATCAGGACAAGACTTTTGAATCATCCTGTGCATTTTCAAACATAAGCTGTACAACGTTTACAATCACTCTCTTTCTAAATATTTAAAAGTTGTTTTTTCCTATGAGATTCTTTGAGTGATAAATTTCTAATTATCTGCAGTAAAGCACATTACTTCTTTTTATTCAAGTCCCTTTGATGAAATTATGATCAGATAAAAAATATCGGTAAACGTGCTTCATAAGTTTTCATACCAAACCCTACAGATATATATATATTGTAGTTAATAATGCATTTCAAATGAATTATTAGCTCATTTTAGCTCTGATTTTCTGGTTCTTAAGCAGAACCAAAGGTAGAATCTATGAAACTTTCAAGTAAATTTCTTGTACATACTCTTCTAAAAAATAATTTAAATTCCAAACATTGACTAGATTTTATATATAGGAAATACTTATCTCAGGAAATAAAATTTGAATAGTCTAGGGGAAAACTTTAGCAGTTAAACCTTTTGTTTTTGCTAAAGCGTATTTTATCCAAAACATTAGAATCTAAGAATTTTAAAAATAAATTCTTAGAATATTATGCACACACACACACAAAGTAAACATGTCGATAAATAAATCAAAATAAATTTGATACCATAACAATAACATTAAAATTATTCAAATTAACTGCATTAACAAAAATATTAAGTTTTTATAGTGGAGATCATACATAACTAGATTCATATAATCTAAATAGATCATGTCCTGTAAAAAATATTTATTTTTGCATTTAAAAGCCCGAAACCTTTAAAAAAATCATTATTTTGTTCTAATTTTAAGTTAAATATTGCATATTTAAAGATCAATATTCTGTTTACAGCAATACTTCTCAAACTTTCAATACGTCAGACCCAATTTCCAAACATGTTTTTCATTGCCCCCCTCCCTTACACAATAACAATGCATTGCATGCGATAATAATGTACTTTGTCGCTAAATCTACGAAACGACCTTAATTATTAATCGTATAAATTATCAAGATAAATATTAAATTTTGTATATGTTACTTTTGAGTAATAGATGTTTTAAGTAAGTTATTTTTTGCAACAGAATAAGAGCATCACGCTGCATTCCTTTTCTAATTTTTAAATTTTAACAGATTGCAAAATAATTTTTAATTAAAGAAGATACTAAGGTTACCACGTGCACAGGTACCTTGAAACAGAAAGGCTCTCAACAGAATGTATTTTGTTTTGCATCCCTTTAGTAAGACAATTCTTAAATTATTTTAGACTTTTTGATATGCTCGTGCCTCCCACTTAGGATTATCACACCTCCTAGGGGACGCTCCCCACAGTTTATGAACCACTAGTTTGCAGGAATATTTTTGATTATATGGATGTAAAATAGTGAATATACTAGGAATTTCTCATAGCAATATCATTCGGCTTCTTTCATTGTTATACTAAAAATAATAAAACATGTGTATATAATAAGAAAACAACAAATTTTTTGAAAAGTTTAAAATAATAGCTAAGCAAAGCGTTCAAATATTAATTTAATACAGAATTAATGAATCAAAATATAAGCTTCAATATATATAAATACGTTAAAATCTCACATATTTATCTCTGTAGCATTAAAATTAAACATCACTATAAAAAAAGAGAAAAACTATTACATTCTAAAAACCATTCCTGCATATAAATAATTTAAAATACTCAATGTTGTAAACACACGTTTACAAGGTTGAAAATTAATTACTATGTGTGTGCTGATTCGGGAAAACTAATTAAAATTTGTTTTCAATATCGAGTTAAATTATTTAGCTGAATAGTTTCACAAAACGACGAATTTTAGTATAAATAAACACCAAACTTAAAAAATGTGTTAAAATAGCTACTTTTATTACCAAGTTGCAAAAGGCTAGACTGTCTGGAATATGTTTAGGTATATTTTCTGTCTGTACGGTTTTATAATCATATATTCTTTGACAGTGCGTCTTTCTTCTTTCTTTTTCCATCAGTTCTTCCCTGTCATTTTCTCTTCCGCCTTCCATCTCTTTAGGTCAAATATTTACTTGAGACACATTTATGCGCCTCACAACCGTCTTGTTGACATTTCATTCGCACGTGGAGGCTTGGAATAAAAATTCTATTCAATAGCCCCTGAAGACTTTTTTTTACGTTTTTTTATGTAAACGTAAAGTTAATCAGATTTATTTTTATATGTAGAGAAAGCAAAAATGTGCTTGCTAAACCCAGAAGCTAAATTGAAAATAGTCAAGGAGATGATACACTGAGGTCTGAAATTTTGTAAAAAACATCAGTTTATTTTTCATAATGGAATAAGGGGGGGGGGAACCTTTAGCTTCGTAATAAATTTAATGAAATTTTATGAATGGCTATATAAGGTATACCATTCATTTATTTAACATCATTAATTCTAATTTGTTTCATACTTATCTTGATTTTTGTGTTAATGACAGGAAAAGCAATTTGTACCTTAATTTATTACTAATAAGGTCGGATTTCCGACAACACTTTCCACTAATAGCCATATTTACAACATTATCTCAATAGATTAATTGATTAACACATTTCTGTCAATGTAAATTTGTAGTGATGATGAACAATTTTTTTAAATTTGAATTTTTCGTGATGTTGAACACGATATATGTTATAGCAAAAAATAACTAGCTTTTACCACATTATGAAGCAAAAAAATAATATATTTCGATAAATTTTCATCAGAAAAGGAAGTAGTAGAGATGGGAATTAATCATTCACATCTTTACAAGATGTGAATGATATTAAAGAAAACTACTTTTTCAGAAAAAAGTAGGTGAATTTTTTTCTTAAAATTTGTTCAAATAAAAAGACACACAGACATTAAGTCAGATGATCACGCATTTACAAAATATATTTATTAATTCTAAGTATAAAAAGGGCAAAAATGATTCAAAAGTATAACGTATCCCATCTTTCAATAACACACAATCATTAGTACTAAACATAAAATGGGATTTTAGGAATAAAAATAATTTTATCTAATAAACTAAGTAAATTTATGAGTTTATTTTCTTTTTTCTTAATTTAAGAGTTAATTTTCATTTCCACATCAAAGTTTGTGAATGAAACCAATTAACATTAATTAGTTCTCATTCCGAAGAATTATAAATAAAGCAAATATGAACAGAATACTGGAAAAGTCTGTGCTTTAGAAGAAAAAATTTTATTAATTTTATTAAATACTGAAAGTGAGGTAAAAATGATTTAATAGAGATTAAATCTGACTAAAGGTATACACATAAAGCAAAAAAGTTTAATAATAGCTTCAAATATAGTTTAATACATATTAATAAGCATACAGAGCGCATTTTTAAGATATAAGCATACAATTAGTATATATTTATTCATGAATGCACAAAAAGTAACATGCCATAAATATGAGTTAAAAATAAATAGTTTTTTCTAATATATTTTATACTCACCGTAATAATATAATTAATTCATTATATATGTATTTAACCAAAACTAACCGAAGGCCGCCTTCAATTTTTATGCGAAAATAAAAATACTTATTTTAAAATTAAAATTATAGGGCGATTAGTAAAAATCTTCACATTAGAGAATTTTAAACTTTACATTTTGCTTACGCAGTGTGAGGTGGCAACGGTAGCCTAATGATTATATTCACGAACTCGTGGTCGGAACGTCGAGATTTAGTGCAACTAAAGATCCGCCGTCTAGAGAAACTGACGCACGTTAATTCAAAGCCATCCCGTGGCGTGATGTGGAAGTTAGGAGAGGGAATGTAAGCTTAGGTGCCATCCTCGTCACTTATTAATGGTCCAAAATTATGAGGTCCATCTCCAATAGCCCTCGTGTTTCTTTGTTAGAACACTAATAAACATTCACTCACTCTGCAGTGCAAGAACCTACGAAATTTTAAGAGAATTCGCCTAAGATAATTCCATTAAATCTAAGCCCAATAAACTTTTACAATAAATTACTTTTAAAATCATTCATCAATACAGTATTAAAAAATAACTATATATATATATATATATATATATATATTCAAAATTTCTCTACAAGAGATTTATATTTGCAACTATACATTTTTTACTGTTTTAAGTAATGCAAAAATTCTAGCATATGAATTTAAATATAACTGTGAATTTCCCTTTGAAGATCTGAAACATTTCCATAAATAATTTATGTTTTTTGGTTAATTTCTATAGTTTATTTTCTATTAATCTTGCATATTTCTAGAAGTATCCTATCTTCCTATCCCGTAAATTTTCACTGCGATCAGGTAAAAAAATAATCTCATCTTTATAACTTCTTCCCATCTTCTCAGTTCTTGAAGATTTGTTATATTTCAGCCAACACCAATCTTCATTAGACTGAGCTACTGTCTGAAACAAATTGGGACTAGAACCAACGATAATCCAGCCGGATCGGCACATTCCACTTTAATTTAATAGAATCAATAAATTTGTCTTTCAAAGCGTAAATACGTTAATTATGATAAGTCTTCTTTCACTTGTAACTGACTTCATAAAGCAGTAGCTGCTTTATGTTTTTATTGAAAAAAAAGTAAAAGAGTTCTTTTTTAAAACTTTTTGACCCAATCATCTACTTTTGAATTCCTCTAGTTTCAATGACATAAGCTAAAGCGTCAAATGAAATGATAGGTGCCCCCTACCATGCCGATTCAATGCAAAAAAAAATCCACTTATCATAAAACAAACAATAGACGTTTAAGCCCATAGTCTCTTTTCTATTTTTCCTGAGCTAAGCGTAAAATAGGAAATATGCTACATTCGAATCAGTTTTTCAATCGATAGCAAAGGTTCGCTGAAGAGCGGAAAGAAAAAAAATTCGAAACGCAGGTTGGGCATATATTGCTTTTAGAAATATGCTGTCATTTCTTTTGTCATTTGCCTCGTCAGCAGAGAGATTTCAAAGTGCAGAAAAAGGAGGAGAGGATTAGAATCGGAGATCTGCGGACTCCCCCCCCCCCCCAACTCTTCAGAGCCTTGGTAAAATTTACTTATCAGTGAACTTGCCGCATGTTGCGACATTTGAGGTTTTATTGGATTTCAGGACATCTTGATATTCGGTGAGTTATGAATTTAGCATACGAAGAACTTCCTACGCTTAAGGATATCCATCGCTTAGGTATGCAAAACTTACAAATAACCCTCTCAAAGAAAAACCGTATTCAATTCTGCTGACTGCCTCCAATTGGGATGTAGCACATAAATTTTGAATGATAAAAATTTAACTTAGTATCTGGAGAAAATAAGTTGAGGATCAAATCTGAATTTCGTATTAAGTTAAGTGGGTCCTCCAGTTAAACCTCTGGGTCAGTATTTTGATCAGAAAAATAATTTAAATTTCATTAATCAATCAATTAGCCCCTTATATACTTATGCCTTGGAGAATTAAGATAATCTAATGAATCTCTCTCTCGTTATTTTCATGTGTGTGTGTGTGTGTGTGTGTGCGTGCGTGCGTGTGTGTGTGTGTGTGTGTGTGTGTGTGTGTGTGTGTGTGTGTGTGTGTGTGTGTGTGTGTGTGTGTGTGTGTGTGTGTGTGTGTGTGTGTGTGTGCGTGTGTGTGTGTGTGTGTGTGTGTGTGTGCGTGGTGTGTGTGTGTGTTATTAAAATATCTCATTGGGAAAGTAAAATACATATACCAACATTCAGAAGTATTACTATTAATTACACACAAGTTCAGAAAGAATAAAAAAATTTATAGAATTTTATTAAATACTCTTCATTTAAAAATACTCAATATTTAATTTTATTAATAGTTATTTGTATAAGAAAATTCTAAATTGTTTAGATTAAATTCTTGTTTCAAAATTAATAGTTTTATTATAGAATTTATTCTAAGTATTCATATATTTCCAAGCTAGATATACTTATAATTGCCTACATATTCATTTTACAGAGTGTGGCACAGTAGCTCTTAAAATTATTATATTCCTTTAATTTTTATTTTTATAAATTATAACTTTAGTAATATTTTAAAGAAAAATACAATATATTCTTAGAGTTACCCGTATAATTGTAATATTTAAATTATATTACACGTAAACCCTATAATGAATTTAGTACTAATAATTTTATAAATTTTGCTACGTGCTACATTTCAGCCAATTATATTATGCTTTGAATTTGTATTTGGGTCCAGAATCTGGCAATAACTTGTTAACTGTACACAGGTAACCTCGGGTAACGATCACCTCGGGTAACGATTTTTGAATGCAATTTTAGGTAAGTTATCTTTTCTTTTCTATGTTTTAAGAAATTCTATTTATTATTTTCGATAGGGTTTCGTTCTATGTTATTAACAGAAAATGGGAAGGTTTGCTCGCCACAATATTGGTTAAACCCCTCATTTATATATTTTTTTTATTTACATAAGAGCTGTGTGTGTGTGGTGTGTGTGTGTGTGTGTGGTGTGTGTGTGTGTGTGTGTGTGTGTGTGTGTGTGTGTGTGTGTGTGTGTGTGTGTGTGGTGTGTGTGTGTGTGTGTGTGTGTGTGTGTGTTCTAAGAGTCAATAATGTTTATAATACTACAGCATCCACATGAATATGTGATTTTTTTCATTTAATGTTTAATGTGATTAAAACTTATTTTCTTTTTCTGTATGTAGAATAGTTACATTTAACAACATATAAAATATAATTAAAGGAATTTTCCTCTTATATTGAACGATCAAATTATTATTTTTATGATTAAAATGATTTTTCCATTCAATGTTTATTATGATCAAATCAAATTTCTTTTCCTTGTCTTGAACAATTAAAATTATATCTAAATACATCTTAATCAATTTCATGTTTTTCATTTGTATACGGGAGATCAATGCTATCATGACGGTAATTATTCGAATACATTGGTAAAATACTTAATATTGTAATGTATTCTTGTATTCACACAAGCTGAAAAAATTATTATAAGCTGAAAAAAGGAATTGTTTCAGTATTCAAACAAAATTAATGCCGTTATCTAAGAAAGCAAACTTAATGGTTATTTAAAATATCCATACGATTTATAATTTTAGAATCGGCGTTTTTCTAAATTTTATAGTCAATGAAAAGTATGAGATAATCAATATTCATAAAACTGATGTTCACCGCTGTAAAGTCAATAAACAATCTATAAAAGTTATAAAAAGTCATTAGTTACAATTACTTAGATTTTTTTATTTTTTAAAAATAATACTGTATCTTAAATCTTATTTTTAGTCTATTCTTCAATACAATCGAATAAGTAAAAAAACTTTTCTATTAAAAAGAATTTGTTATCCATCGATTAATACGAAATAGATTTCATCGCATGAAACACCAAAAAAAAAACTCCCGTCATCCTTTAAAATCCCATGGTAATTTTTCACGTTGACAAATTTCTTTAATCGCTTCAAAGTAGAAACTGGATAAATGTAGACGTTACACACAACAGTTACAAGTCGAAGGGAAATTGAAACATGGTAAGTTTCAAAAGACTTCAGCTCATAAAAATCACCCAGTTCATTTATTTAAAAAAAGCAGCTCGGGAAAACTATTAATTCTTTTTCTTATTGTTAATGGGAAAAAAGAAAAGCGAAGCAAAATGATTAATGTCATGTCTATTTCTGTATACAAAAGATAGTAATTCTCTCTCTCTCTCTCTCTAACCTCTAACATAGCGGATGAAATAAAGTTACGATGTTAAAAAATACCAAAATAAACATTAAAAAATATAATTTAGAATGTGACGAAGAATAATATTTTAAAGAAAAGTAAAAAATTATCAGGACAAAGTGATATTTTTGTTTTATTAAATGCTTGGGAAAAAAATTTCTTGACTTGATTTGCTTTATGTATTATTTGTAAATTATGTCATAATTTGAAAGAATTATGTATACTTATTTCTTGACTTTATAATATTTTTTCACAATACATTTTTAAACAAAACTTCGGTTAAGCATTATAATTAAGGAGCATAGTTCTTAAACAGCTTCTTTTAAACTTGAATTCATTTGAGATGTATACGCTTTTCGTTATGTAAATACTTTTTGCATGATATTTAGTAAAAATTTATAATGTTTATCACAATATTTTTAATTCGTAATGTACATTTTCATGAAAATTGAATAGATCTTTTTTAAAAGTTATGTTCTCTGTTAAATAGAATTTGTAACTCAATTACATTTCACAACTGTAATTCAAGAATCATTTATGCTTCATATTTACATATCATTTCACAAACTAATCCTTAATAATTTTTTAACTATTAGACTAATTATTAACGTCACATTTTCTAACAACACGGAGGCTTTTGCCGACGAACCTCGTAATTCTGAATCTCAATCAAATGACGGGGTATACCTGATTTGGTACTCAACTCTAAAAACTTTTACATTACGCCAATGTAAGAGTTTTGAACCATGTTTGAACTAATAAAAGAAAGTTTTTTGTAACTTAAAGAAAGACTCCTTAAGACCCCTTAAGTGCCACTGACGTATATATCCGTCTTTTCCAACCGGTGCGTTGAATGCCTTGGACGTATATATCCTTCTTTCTAAAGTTTAATTCTTTCTTTGCGTTTCTATCAATAAAAATATCCCGAAGACTTTGGAAGGCAATTAACAAAAAGCTTTGACAGTGTTTCCGAAGAGTTTGCTTATTTAAGAGAAAAATCTTATTTGTGATTTTCATTTCCCCTCCAACTTTCCTATGAGAAAAACGGTGGCACAGAGGAGCGAATTGCGTTACTTTTAATTGGCAGATAAGGAATTAATATTGGTACTTATTGAAAGGTGTTCTATTATACATGATAAGATGTGTGATTCCAAACTTAACTTAATAATGCTCAGATTCTTTCAGAAATATTATGTCACTATTGCGTAAAAGTTTACTGCGCATGATCTCTAAAATCTAGTCCAATACCTAATAACATGGCAAATATATTTTTCAAACAATAAAGTGTTCCAATTGTTCCTATTACAATGTAGATGTATTTACATGTTTTATCACATCAATATCAATAGAATTCATTGACTCAATATTAGGTTTTATATTTTGCGAACCATTTTTACTGAATCATTTGTTACGAATTTTCTAACAACATCTAAAACTCTAGGTCCTAAATTGTTTATCGTATTAAATAATAAGTTAACCGTATGTTTTAGCCAAAAACTTCCAGTCTTTCTCTCGCTCTCTCTCCATTAACAATTAAAACTTATTCCTGTTCCATTTTCAATTATGAGGGATCTATATTATTATTCATTATAGTTTGTACTAAAAATACTTAGTATTAATTCATCTCGTTTTCTCGCGGAAGTTTAGGATCGTGTCAAGAGAAAATGTGCATGTTTTTGTATGCAGTCATGCGTGGTCATATAGAAATAATTAGTTATTTACAATCCAGGATTTGCTATCATTCATGCCAATAAAAGAATCAGACATTTGTTAAAATCAATGCTTTACAATCTTCATAAATTAAAAGTGTGCTGTGTATTTCACGGTGTATATGTCTCTCTCTCTCTCATCACGTTATATATTAGTATATAACACAAGAACCATACTATATTTATAAATTGATTGTGTGTGTAAGTTTACATATTATTTGCACCCCCAAAGTTTTTCGCAAAAGTATTTTTCGAGCACAAAAAAAAAATATCTGACTAACTTTTTAGAACTACTTTTTCTTATTGTAGTTCTTATTTCAAATAAAGTAGTTTTAAAATATAATCTAGCTTTTTAGAATACGTTAATTTTTGGGAACAATAAAAATTTTAGCTAAAAGTATGTTATTGAAAGAACATTTCCAGGAGTTCAACTGCCTTCTCTTAAAATGAAAAAAAAAACGTAACAAATTTTTCAAATATACTAGAGGTGTTTTCATTAATGACGAGTAAAACACAATGTTGCAACTACGACTTTGACTTGAAAATCGCTGAGATCAAACAGATTCCGAACCAATCTCCTTGTAATTTTTCAGGGATTTCATAACAGTAGGTTCCCCCGGCTTAGGATAAATTGAAAACGAGAAAGCCGCAGCATTTTTCTCTATTCAAAAAGCTACAATCCGTACGAAGAACCTTTAATAGCAAACCATCAATCTTGGACGAGAAAACGCGGCAAAATAGAGAAAGAGACAGTTTCTCGGAATAGAGGGTAAAGAAAGTTTTAAAAAACACCGGGAACACGGAAGTTTTAAAATGAGGGCTTACAGCTAGATACATGAAAATGTTCCGCATGAACGTCTAAACGGCGTCTCTCACGGAAGCCAGGTCTCTCTCTATATACCAGTGTCAGCATCGATTTCGGGAGGAGAGTAATTTTCAGCAGCTCTCAGGCATCTCTCAGAGTGGGGATGAGTCGGAGTAATTACCCCTCAAGGGTTAAAATGTAGAAGGGAATCGTGATCTTTCAGGTGAGAATCTCTCCAGCAGAAACTCATCCTGGGGAATAACCTGTGTTTTCAGAAGGGGGTAATCACCGATATTTTCGAACCAGAGACGGCTATTTTCCATACTTCGGGACATTATTTTTGCCCTAATAATGGAACATGGCACCATTTCCATTCCAAAAATCTCCCACGGTGATGCGTTTTTAAGTAGATGGCCGTTCAGAAATGCAAATGTGAAATAGTAGACTGAGCTGACATAACTGCCACTTTGGTACACTGAACGAGAGGTGGAAGAAATCGAGTATTTTACCTAGAGTAGGCGTATTATTTCCTTTTGTAGTATATCCTGCAGAAATATAGATACCTAGAACGTTTTGCTTTTCGTGAGATGGATAATGTAGTCATCATTTTTGAATACTTGGCAAATTACGTATAGACGGGCTTGGACTGATACATGGCAAAACGGTTATTGAAGGATTTAGAAGAAAGTTTCTAAACTCGTTCCTCCTCCTTAAAATGGAAGAATTAAGCATTCAAAAATGGAAAAACATCAACTGAGATTTCAACATTATATCTTTTTCGGTTGTAGATTTCTCACAAATAGGGATGTGAAGCTACATTTATATTCAAATAAACAAATACATTTTTGAGGTGGTTTCGCCTTTCTGTAAATATTTGTTATAAAATTCAGTAATTTATTAATAGGAAGTTAAAGGGAATTAAAGGAACCCAAATAGTGCATTAAAATTGGATGTTTGAAAAAGTTAAGCATTTCATTGGCCTTTTAATGCATACTTGGTTTTAAAATAACCCTGCAAAAAAAATCGAAATTTTTATCTAAGAAAGCACATTTTAAAACCTTGTTTTGGCTAGTAAAATCTTAATTTTAATTTTGGGTTTTGATCCTCACGGTGTGTGTATAGACAAGAGCCAAATCTTGCAATCTTGCACGCAAAACCACTTTTATTACCTTTCTTTTCAAATTGCTGTTTAGAAAAGCATTTTTTTTATCAGTAAAAATATTTTTTGATATTTTTTAACATAAATAACACTAATATTATTTTTTTTAAAAAAATTAATCAAATTTTTTTGTGTGATATATTTGGAAGCAAGGTGCATCACACAGCCCACCATTGTAACTATTGCACACATAACAATTCTTTTCTTTTTCTACTTCCTTTGCAATTCTTTTTAGCACAGCACACAGTACAGTATCTCGTGGGAGTTTCTTTTTTGGTGTTGATGGAACAAAAAGCTGGGAAAATGACGTTCCGTAGTCTTAGAACTCTAGATGATTGTGGTATACTTGTTTTTTTTTATATTTTTATCACTATATAGTTTTGTATAAATATTTCTACTAATTTGCTTCGAACATCTTAATTTTTTTCACCTCAATTTTTTATACAAAACGTAAACGCTCCAAATGCTGACATAATAAAATCATAAAATATAAGAAACAATGGACTTTATCAAATTTACGAAATCATGACGCTAGATCGTGGTCAATCTCACTAGTTCAGATGACACTCGTTTATATTCGAGTGTGAGAATTCCAGCAGCAACCCCGCTCGAATTATCTCGAGTGTATGTTAAGCGTGATCAAATTAACACGATCACGCACATGAAGGGATTGTTCATTCAATTTTGGATTATTTTAACATGATAAACGATAGTATTTGGGTTGAAAGTAAGAAAATAATTTCATTATGAATCATTTTTCTATTATTTATCAATTTATATATATCTTAGATTTTTGAGTACAATATTTCAATAGATCATTAGCCTTGCAGTTTTTTGATTCCACCATTAACTTAAGCTGAGTTTCTTATCTCTAAACATATTTTAAGGACTCAATGAATTGGATGATTTAGAATATTGTGTTGTACTTACGTTATGGAAAAGCCTGTAATCTGATAACAAAACAATTTCCATGTAAATGTCCAAAATTGTGTCGCAATCTTATCTCCACAGCAAAATAAAAAGCAGTTTCCAATTTCAGTAGAATGTTTGTTTACTAAGAACAAATATCTAACTTGCACGCAAAATGCTCATTTTGTAACTAGATTAGACAAAACCTGAAAATTCCTATTATTAAGCCCATAGATGGGTTTATGCTCGGGTTTATCCATTAAAGTATTAGAAGTAAATTTATTTTGATTTTATACATACTATTGCAGCAATTTTCAAAAGCAAATAGCTTTTTTTTACGTTGTCCTTGTTTTTCATATTTGTGTGATCATAATATACAAAGTGCGTGGTTAAAATAAATAAAAGACTATAGATTCAGTTTTTCATTAATATTGTGTTACTCCTAGTGGAATTTAAGGCATTTTAATACGTTAAGCAGAAGTGAGATAGTTGTGATCTCTTATTGCAAAATTTTAGACAGTTTAAAAAAAAACATTGAAAATTACAGATTAAATCTTTAAATGTACAGTAATACCTCGTCTCACGTGAACTCGGAGCTACGCTACTTTCAAGTCCGATTCGTCTTCTTTTTAAATACCAATGACTTTAAAGTTGATGCGTGTTATTTAAAATAAGTATTACAGTAAAATCTGATTCGTCTTCTTTTTAAATACCAATGACTTTAAAGTTGATGCGTGTTATTTAAAATAAGTATTACAGTAAAATCCGCTTCGTCTTCTTTTTAAATACCAATGACTTCAAAGTTGTGATGCGTGTTATTTAAAATAAGTATTACAGTAAAATCCGCTTCGTCTTCTTTTTAAATCCAATGACTTTAAAGTTGATGCGTGTTATTTAAAATAAGTATTACAGTAAAATCCGATTCGTCTTCTTTTTAAATCCAATGACTTTAAAGTTGATGCGTGTTATTTAAAATAAGTGACTTTTTAAACAAAAAAAATACATTAAGCATCTTTACTTTCATAGCTATATATTCAAAGCTCAATATTTTGTTAAAATGTGATTTTATTATGTTTTATTTAGATCTCATAGAAGCTAAGGCTTAAAAGTTTAAGAAAGTGCCATGCTATTCCAAAAAAAATGCATTAATTTATACTAAAGGTATAAGGCCTTAAAACTCAGAGCTCTCATAATACCTTTTTGCATATAAAATATGAAAAATATCTCCGTTGTTTCTTGCTAATTGAAAAGGAATTACCTGAAAATTAATGGACAGGGAGAAGGATTCACACACAACTCACTATTCATTAAATATTCAGAACTCAAATCCCTTTTTAAAAGTCTGTTCATTACATTAATGTAACGTATTGTTTCAGTTTCTGCAATAAAAAAGGAAAAGAAGATTTTTTTATATTGCACATTATTTTGTGAGTTTACTATTATTGTGCAAACAATTATGGCTAGTGAAAAAAGATAAGGCGTAAAAGTCTTGGAAAAAGTTTTTTAAGGGCAATCTATTTTTTTTCCCTTTTCTCAGTAACAAAATAAACCTTAAATCTAAGGGCTTACATACATAAATGAATATTTATAAATGATTTTTTCAAGCTGTATAATTTCTAAATTGCGAGATAGTTTCTTGTTGAGTTAGTGTGTGTGTTTAATGATATTTTTCCTTTCTTGAAAAAAATTCTGTTCAATAGTTTAAGCAAAATTTTAATTTTTTTTAAAAAAAATTTAACTAATTCTTAAAAGGACATGGGATATTTATAAAAATATCCTTTATTTAGTGGTTTTTACTATTTGTTTTATGCTTGTAACCAATGTATATGTGTTACGCAAAACAGTTTGAGGGCTAAAAATACTACAATATCTAAACATTTAATTTTTAAAGAAAAGTTTAAAATCTATAAAGGGATTTTATAATGCAAATACTTTTACAATAATTGCCGTACACTCGTGAAATTTGATTTACAAGTACAACAAACTATGTCTAAAAAAATGTTTCTATGGGTTTTCTACTAATATGGTTGATGTTCGTAAAATATTTTCTTAAAAAATATATAAATTCTAAATTCAACTATTTTCAAAAATAAGTATTTTTTTGGATTCAAAAATGCAAACCAACTTTTATATTACATGTATTAATAATAATAATAATACTTAGAAAAAATATCAAAGTATTTGACATAGTAAACAAAATCTTAGCATTTTAAATGAAAATAAACTAATGATTTTTTCTGAGATAAATCGCATATAAAGTTTTTATTTGCCATTGGGATGTGAAAATAAAGAAGACTCCCAAAAGTTATCATAACTATGAGAATTTTTTAAATTTAGTTCCTTGCAATTTTGTGAAATTATGTTAAAAAATTATATAAAAAATAAAATAGGCAAAGTTTATTTGAATTTTTGACCGATTTTTGTCAATTAAAACGCAATGTGTCTCCCTTAAGAACCACCTGTGAAAATCCCTCGTGGTATGAGAACATTAATAGACGGATAGCTCGAAATTGCAGAAAGCACAATTATATTTCATCCAATCACATGGAGCCCTCAGAAAATTAAAACAAACCATAAAAAGTAGAGAAATAGAAAGAAAAAAAATATTTTTGTTCTCTCTCTTTCTAGTACAGTGATTAATCTCTCGGTTGTTTTTCTTTTCCACTAGCGACCGAAGCTAGCTTGTTTTGGGTCTCAAGCGCATGAATCCAATAAATCTATCGATTGGAGGGACAAACAAACCAAAATCCCGTTGTTTGCTTGCTAATGGATTTCTGAGTTTGTGTCAGGGCACGTAGGTCACCAGATTTACCACAAACTCCACTCTATTGACGAATTTCCTTTTGACTGTTTGTTTCTCTTCACTTTTCCCTTACATATTTCGAGATTGAGAAAAAACTATCTTTAAGCGAACATTCACTAATCGCGTGAGCTTCGTAGACTATATATATCCTACACTCATTTTTTTTCATTCTGCTGTACAACAGATAAGTTGCGGCTTTCGTGCAAACTAAAACCCAACGAACATGTTTTCCAACTTTTTTTTATTTTTTTTTACGGCGGAAGTTAGTTTATCGATTGCCATTTAAACGTCAAGCCTCCGTTTCTAGAGGGGTTTTTTTTTCTGAATTTGCCATTTTTTTATTATTTTATTTCCTTTCCAGCCATTTTCTTGAGCTTACGGAAAACTGGAATAGACCATTAAAGATACTGACCACCGTATATCGAAACTCAGAAACAGCTTTTGAAATGGTACTTTGAGTAATTTACTTTTGGAAATGTTTGTAACCGAAATATTCGCAAGGCAAATGTTTTTCGAATGTTAAGTACAAGAATGTCTGCTCTGAAGCGCACGACAGATTTGCTATATTTACTATGCATTTGTTTCCTTGCATTAAATCACGCAGATGGTCGAGAATAAATATTTGTTGATACATTTTTTTATTGAAATTTGCACTTAATAATCATCTAAAGAACAAATAAGAAATATCAATTGGTAATAATATAAAATATTTGTCTTATATACAGACTTTTTAAAATAATATTTTTTGAAGATATGTAAACATTAGTGTCATGTTCATTAACTTATAATGTTAACTTACTCTAGCATAAGTTTTAACTTTTCTCTGAATGATGCAAAGCTAAGAAATAAAAAAAAACATGAAGGGAATCAACATACGTGAGTAAATATATGATATAAAAATGCATGTAAAATATACATAAATATATCTTAATTCAAGTGGTGATATATAATAGGATTCTTGTAACTTAATTAACTGTTTGAATACTTGATTGCCTATATCAGGGGCAGATTATTGTTTCTTCTAAAGACCACATTGTGGCAGCGGAAGGTACTGGAGGGCAGCTCCTTTTTTAAAATGATTAGATTCATTAGTAATTTTGTACTACAGAAAAGGTATAAATAGTACCATTGTAATAACATACCCTGCGAACCTAAAAGTGTAGGAGGATTAGAAGAAACACTAGTCACATTACAACCAATTAATCTAATTTATTTACACTAATATAATCGATCCAAACTAAGAGATGCCCTCAAATAATTACCAAGTCGACAATAAACGAGGTAGTGAAAACAGTTATACTAACCACACTTACTCAAGACGATCACTTTGACTTCTTATCAATTTAATCCGGATTTAATCTCAGTGACAATCATCACTTTAAGTAATTCAATTAGAAAATATTAAATATCCGCGATTCACCTTCAATTTGATTAATCTCTGCTCTGATAGCCGTCCAGCCTATCCCTCTCCAATCTTAAAAGCTTAGACATTATATAGCAGACCTAATTTAAATAATCATATTTTCTTCTTCAGAGAGTTCGTTGCGAATAAAATAGTTTTGAAAGACCAAAGACTTCCCAAGAAGACTTGTTATTAAAGGGACGTGGATAGAACCGTCCCACCATATAAAAATCTGTAAATATGTAGCAATTTTATTTAATTTATTTATTGTGCTAATTTCTTATCCATAGCTGCAAGCACATTTAAACTTAGAATCAGTTGAATGAGACAAGTGTAACTTATCACACTTTTCTATAGTTTTTTTTTAAATTACGAGTGGGATTGCTTGTTGAAATTCTGATCATTGTCTGCAAGTTTATGTTAACCAACTTTCATTTATATTTACTTTTGTTAATCTTCATGTAAGAAAATCTACATCCAAATATATGTTGTTTTCTACCTGTATGGTTTTCTGACTGTATTGGTGGGTCATAAAAAAACTCTTTACGGGCTGCTATTTGCCCACCTCTAGCCAAAATCATTTGTAGCCAAATAAATTCTATTGCGTCTAAGTGAATAAATTTACTCTGGCAATTTTCACAAACGTATCTTTCAATAATTCTGATTCTTCTGAAAATGAACGTGCTTTCTTGTTTCCCAAAAATTCAATAATAAAGGTTAGTTTTCATTGACTAAGTATTTAAAAGAAGGAAATGTTATTTTTATTTAACCAAACGCATTCAAATTGGACTTTTATGAATGACCAATGGTCGAGCTTTCTAATTAAAAAATGGATATTGTGTGTCTGAAAATAACTGCTAATAATAAAAGATAGCATACTTAAACAATTAAGTTTTGTTAACCAAGAAATTTTGGAACATATATGAGAAAGTAGTAAATAGTAATGAAATGAAAATATTTTTGCAAACTTAGGAAGTATACTTCAGACATGTTCATTTAAATCAGAACTTCAAAATAAACTGTAAGCTTTTAGGCCTTACTCATTATCCCTCAACATATTTTCTTCTTCCCTTCCCCCAGAGTTCGTACATATCAATGCTCACCGGAAACACTATATTAAAATGTGATTCATGTGGCTGCTCACGTGCACAAATGCTTAAGGTATCCAACTACTTTCAAAACCATGATTTTTCAAAAGCGTACAAATGAATATTCCTTTTAATACTGTCACTTAGATTAGAATACACGTATAAAATTATTTTAAGAATATTATTAAGATAAAAAATTATTTAAATGCAATATATTTGGCAAAAAAAAGCTTAGAATTACATATTTTCAAAACATTTTCCTTTTATGAAAAATGCTTTTATAATAATAATATTTTGCTTATATGTAACTAAGTCTTCTCCAGAAAGCCTGAACTAGGATTTTTGAAAAATTCGCATTTGCTTATTACCAATTTTTTTTTTGTTAAAATTTTTCCACTCGGATACACTAAAATATGCATAAATCCACTTCTGTTATATATTTCAAAAATACTAGTCCGGGCTCTGTACAAAGTTCTGTGCTATAAATAAGCAAAATATTATTATTATAGAAGCATTTTCCATAAAAGGAGAATGTTTTGAAAATAGGTAGTTCGATATTCATTTTTTGCAAAAAGGGTGCATTTAAATAATTTTTATTGTATAAATAGTTTTGAAACAAATTTATACTTGTATTCTAATCTAAGTGACATTAAATATTAAAAAAAACTTCGTTTTTTCACTTTTGCAAAATCTTGGTTCCGAACGTGTCGGATACCATAAGGCGCAGCTTCAAACTTATTCAACTCCTTGAACCCCTAGAACTAGAAAATGTTTTCGTAGAACCCCATTTCATGCACATACTTCGAAGAATATATCTCAAAATATTTAAAGTAAATCAACATGTTATAGTTTTTTTATATAAAGGCAATTATAAAAAAAGTGTTGCATTAATTATTAAAAAATTATCTATTTTTTTAATACAATTTAATCATTCATAATTTTAATTTGGGATCCAAAAGTCACCTATTCATGCATTATATTTAGTAACTGGGATATATACTTGATTTTTTTTCACACAAACTGTTGAAATCTAGGTCTATTGAGATTAAATGCAATCGCATTATATATTCTGAGTTTAGTTTGATTTATACTTTGTTTTTGTAGCCACTTATGTTGAAAAATATATTTCACTTAAACATAATATTTTGAAGGACATTAAATATATAACTGTGTGAGAAATCCTGTGTATTTTTCATGAATTTGAAATTTAAAATTTAGAGAAGCTACTCTTGTTAAACTTAGATTTTAACATCGAATCTGTTGATATGTTGTTTCCTTTCCTTCATTATGAGTGTTTCTTACACAATTGCAAAAATGTTCATTTTCCATTAGAAAACTATTTAGTTTTGCAAGGCAATGTGCTGACTCCCCAGTATAAAATAATCGCGTTGAACTCGAGATAGTAAACAATAGAATATTCGCAATCTAGTCGGAAGTATATACATAAAGATAAAGAGTTTTAATATTTTTTAAATATATTAAAAATTTAAAAAATATTGCATAATAAAGTTATTACATATAAATAAAATTTTCAATTTTAATGAATAGCGAGCGTTCGATATTCTTGTAACTGTATAAACTTCATAGAGTACATGAATCCGTTTTGCATACAGATTTATCTCTTCTCGATTTTTTTATTTTGACTCGTGTAACCTCTGACTATGCCTTGTGAAACCCTAGGGTTCCGTGGAACACAGTTTGTAGACCACTGCCTTAAGGGGTAATGAGCAGAACACAAAAGCTAACATTTTAATCTTACAGCTCTTATATAAATTAGTATTTATAACGTATAGTTGTCTATTGCGGTTGGATATTTAATTTAAATATCCAGCCCATAAAGAAGTGATTTAAAAAAGTAGCTTTTCCTTCTATCAAGATGTATTACATCTGCCTTAAAGTGAACAAAAAAGAAAACGATGCGTATATATCCTTCGTAAATTTTTTAACAAAAATTTCACTATCGTTATGACTTATTTCCTTACTAAAAAGTTTGATTTCATAAAAATAATCCTAATCAGAACTCTTCTGTATTTTTTGGGGAAAATATTATGCATCGATTTTAGAAGAAAGGAGAGACTATACTTCCTTTAAGAATTCGTTTGTTTTTGTAAACCTGTTTGATTTCAATAGGTGTCTTCAATTTAGGAATTAATAAGCAGTAGTTAAGTTAGTTTTAATGTACTATGAGTGAATGGATTTCCTGATTTAACCATAGAATTTAGACTGGAATATTTATGCTCGCTGAGTGGTTGATTTGCTTATAAAAGCTTGTGATTCGTTAGACACACATTTACTAGTTTTCTTTATACTTCATGGAAACTTTTGTGCATGAAAACTGTACCTAGTACAGAAGTTTCTAATCTTAAATAATTAGATTGAACTTACCTCTCCATTTAATGCTTTATTGTAGTGCAATTTTATAAGCTAAACGAAGGATATATACGCATCGTTTTCTTTTTTGTTCACTTTAAGGCAGATGCAATACATCTTGATAGAAGGAAAAGCTACTTTTTTTAATCACTTCTTTATGGGCTGGATATTTAAATTAAATATCCAACCGCAATAGACAACTATACGTTATAAATACTAATTTATATAAGAGCTGTAAGATTAAAAATGTTAGCTTTTGTGTTCTGCTCATTACCCCTTAAGGCAGTGGTCTACAAACTGTGTTCCACGGAACCCTAGGGTTTCACAAGGCATAGTCAGGGGTTACACGAGTCAAAATAAAAAAATCGAGAAGAGATAAATCTGTATGCCACAGTTTGTAGACCACTGCCTTAAGGGGTAATGAGCAGAACACAAAAGCTAACATTTTTAATCTTACAGCTCTTATATAAATTAGTATTTATAACGTATAGTTGTCTATTGCGGTTGGATATTTAATTTAAATATCCAGCCCATAAAGAAGTGATTAAAAAAAGTAGCTTTTCCTTCTATCAAGATGTATTGCATCTGCCTTAAAGTGAACAAAAAAGAAAACGATGCGTATATATCCTTCGTTTGACTTATAAAATTGCACTACAATAAAGCATTAAATGGAGAGGTAAGTTCAATCTAATTATTTAAGATTAGAAACTTCTGTACTAGGTACAGTTTTCATGCACAAAAGCTTCCATGAAGTATAAAGAAAACTAGTAAATGTGTGTCTTACGAATCACTAGCTTTTATAAGCAAATCAACCACTCAGCGAGCATAAATATTCCAGTCTAAATTCTATGGTTAAATCAGGAAGTTCATTCACTCATAGTACATTAATACTAACTTAACTACTGCTTATTAATTCCTAAATTGAAGACACCTATTGAAATCAAACAGGTTTACAAAAACAAAAGAATTCTTAAAGGAAGTATAGTCTCTCCTTTCTTCTAAAATCGATGCATAATATTTTTCTCAAAAAATACAGAAGAGTTCTGATTAGGATTATTTTTACGAAATCAAACTTTTTAGTAAGGAAATAAGTCATAACGATAGTGAAATTTTTGTTTAAAAAAAATGTTGCATTCAGGAAAACTTTAGAAAAATGAAAAGAGTATCATTTTATAATATAAAAACGAATGACTGTAATGGAAATTTATTTTATAGCTCCAACTCTGAGTTGATGAATTCTCTATAAGTAAATACACATTGCGTAAAATAAATTTGGTTCTACATTTTTTTTATTTTACGTGACTTTACAAGTATAGCGCAGTATCGATTGGCAGCGCTGTATAATAAAACTAAGTTTTACGTGACATGCGAAATGATCATCTTGTAATCGATGAATAATATTTTTGTAGCGTGTCAAGGGGAAGCATATAACTAAAAACAAATTATTAGTTAATATAAAATTCTCACAGAATATAACCGTGATATATATCTGCTACGTTGCAATAGACAAAAGTTCTGTCTTTCGTACTCTCGAGAACTATCTAGAATAATAAACTGCAGCCTAAGCTCAATAGGAACTGTCAGTTTACGTGATATATAGGGGTATTCATTTTTGTATTCGAGGAATATATAAGTAAAAAAACTACAATTACACATCCCAGTTTTCTTGAATACTGTCAGAACTTATGGCATTTGTAATTCGTTTAGTATTCTGTATGAGCAGAAATCGTTACAATGTATATTCAATACTTTGATATCAAAACTGAATATTTCTAATAAAAGTAGAAAAAGAATTTATAAAACATAAATAGAAGAATATAAAAACAGTTTGAATTCTCAGAAAAATAAGTATATGAGACATAACTATAAAATTTAATATTGCTAGACATAACAGCCAGAATAGATAAAATAACTTTGAATAAATTACATCAGAATATGCGAAATATCATTTTTTGTGAATGAAAAAGTGTATCAGAATATGAAGCAAAGCAAAAATAAGAATTAAAGACAGTGAATGAGTAAACAAAATGTTTCAAATAGAGAAGTATCAAAAAAGTAGGTATAAAAATAAAATACAATATAAAGAATAAAAGTCAAAAATCTATAAATGTACTACTGTGCCTTGCTATATTCTTACATATTGTTTAGCGTTAAGTTACAATTATAACAATTTAATATATTATTAGAGGTTATTCATGTATACATATACGTACACACACACACATAAAAAATATGTATATATATATACAAGGGGTGATCAAATGAAAAGGTACGAAACGACATAAAAATGAAACAGTTAAATATTTGCATATTCCGCCAAGGGAGAATGTAGCGAGACATCTCGGGATGCCATTGGAGACTCTGACTGGGATCGGATCATGCGCGGGTGCCCGCATGCGCAGGAGAGAGAGCAAAGGCTCTTATAAAAAACGGCGCCCAAATGATGCGAGCACAGAATTACTCGAGCACAGAAAAAGCATTAACTCCGATGTGTACTGTGAGACACTCCGACGTCTACGCAGGTCCATCAAGAACAAAAGACCGGGGCTGCTCACGGAGGGTGTGGTTCTGCTCCATGATAGCGCGCGTCCGCACGTCTCCAGAGTCACACAAATGGAACTGGACAAGTTCCAATGGGAGACGTTGGACCATCCGTCCTACAGTCCGGACATGTCACCCTGCGATTTCCATGTGTTTGGTCCACTGAAGAAACACCTGAAAGGAAAGCGCTTCAACTCGGACGACGTACTCAAGGACACTGTGAAAGACTGGGTCTCGTCACAGCCACAGGAATTCTGGGAACAAGGAATCCTGCGGCTTGTTCATCAGTGGGATCGTTGTGCTCAGGCCTATGGTGTATATTTTGAATAAAGCCTATATATTTGTACCCACCGTGTCGTTTCGTACCTTTTCATTTGATCACCCCTTGTATATATATGTGTGTGTGTGTGTGTGTGTGTGTGTGTGTGGTGTGGTGTGTGTGTGTGTGTGTGTGTGGTGTGTGTGTGTGTGTGTGTGTGTGTGTGTGTGTGTGTGTGTGTGTGTGTGTGTGTGTGTGTGGTGTGTGTGTGTGTGTGT
>BMAO01031150.1:0-10045 GCA_019973975.1 Trichonephila clavata | reverse complement strand
AAGAAAGCTAAATTATTTTATATTATTAAAAGTAACTCATATATAGGGATGAGTTCCTGTAATTTATTTAATCAAGCGCTTTTTAATCAGTAACAGTTTTTTAGTACGTTTAATGTTTCAATCTAAGAAATTTGTTCGACAAGCGCCATTCAGTACAAGAACAACCAAATGATTTCTGTTGCCAGTAAACAAAGTGAAATGTAAAACTATACATGTTGCCAATATATTCAAATTAAAATACGTAGAAATGGGACGGCAATAATCCTGTAAGGTTATTAATTTAAGTAGGCATATGTACATTTCAATATTAATATTGTTACGAATTTTGTATAAAATAATGTAAATAATTTGTATTTGGATGTGCAATGCCTTTATATTCCTCTATGCTATATTATTTCATGTTAAAATTGTAATATTCACAAGCAACGCCGTCCCTTACGTTATAATGGCGATTCAATGGAACTTGGCGAAATATTGGCGATAGGGCCAAGTTGGCATGATTTTTGGCGACACTGGCGACCAACTTGGCGAGTTCGGACCCTCTGGATTTTTCTAGAAACATCCACTAATTTCACGATCTGTGACGCGAGCGCATCTTTCCAGAAGTTTCGGCCCCGGATATAATAGAGCGATACTCTCTGCAACAGTCAGTTTGATTTCAACCAGCGAGTAGTAAGCATTGTTTTGATTAGCGATTAGTAGACTTGCCTTGAACTTAATCAGCTCGGCTGTGCTTGTGAATAATCATTTACATACGTGTATTTTAGACACTGCTTATTGTGTCTGAGTGCTGTTGAAGGTGTGAAATCCTTCTGTTATTTATTCTGTGAACTTTGCTGTTGAATCCTGTATTTTTAAGGATTGATTTACGCCAATAAATACGCATCGCTCGCAAAGAACTGTCTTGTTGTTACGACTGCTTTTGCATAAAATCCTCGAACCCGATCTACGTAACAATATTTATAAACCACTGTGTTATAATATTCATAGCCATTTTTCTAAAATTAATTTTTAAAGTCAAAAATATTTTAAAACATATGAGAATTTAATTGACCATATTATTTTTATTTAAAGCATAAAAGTAATAATTACCAGAAAATTAAATCTAGCGATTGATATTTAAAATAATTTCGTCTCGTTCGTAATTGCCCCTGCGTGAGAAAACAATTAAATTATTTTGCATCTTTTTTTTCTTCACCGGGTTCATTAAATGATTAAAGAAAACAGGCAAAAAAGTTTTTTAACACCATTATGACATTAATTCTTTTACGATTAAAGATCTCAAAATCATCATCATTATCTCCCCCCTTCGTTTTCTGACAGTCGTGTTTTCACTAATGGCTTTTTGTGTGAATTCGTAACCTAACATTAGATATCGAGCTGTTTACAGTTTCTGCTATTTGAGTAAATGTATTTCGGTGGGTCGGGCAGTAAAAATTGGGTGGACTGAGCATGATATGCTAACTACCAATGGACTTAAATGTAAAAATCAAGAAAAATAATTGCATCTAGAAAATAAAATATGTTATGATGAAACTGAACTTCTGCGATAATATTATTGACTAGTATAATAACATTTTCAATCGTTTAAATTCATGTGACGTCATAATCACATGATAAAGGCAATTATGTGTTTCCAGCCAATCAGTTCATCCACTTCGCTGTTGCCAACTTTGCTTTTTGTAGAAACTTTTATTTAAAAAGTACGTGTTTATCTACAATAATAAAATAAACAAAAAGAATTTGATAAAAAAAATGCACTTAATTTAAAAGTACCGCGTTTAGAATTTGAGGTACTTTTCCGTTTCGCCGGCGCAAATCTTGTCAAATCAGCGATATTGGCAACACACAACATACACTTAAAAATATCAAAAAAAGTTCTCATTAGTTTTCAACCATTTTGATGTATTATGAAAAAGACGTTATTAAAATAAATTGTTAAGGTACCCAATATCAATAAAAATCCTATTTTAGATAAAAAATCATGATTTTTTTACTCCATAGAAATTATTCTGCCTTTTTATTCCTCTCGATAGTAAAGAGAAATAATTCTAAAATGTATATCTCGCAACAATTTTTTTAAAACATAAAATATAACTTAAGGTGGAACATCTGAAAATTTTCAAAATTTGATTAAAAGCCCTTTATAATTTTAATTTTTTGAAAATAGTTGATTATATATACATATATATGTATACATTTTTTAATTGCATTCTGTATTACTGTGCATAAAAGTTAAATTAAGAATAATCCGTCCGGGCTTCAAGAAAAATTAAAAATGGCTTCGAATATAGTCAAATACCTTAAATTGGTATATTAGAATGCTTAATTAATTTAGTAAAAGGTTTTAGGCTTAACTGATTTAATAAATTTCAAGATATTTTAGAAAGTAAATTCTATTTTAAAATTAAAATAAAAATAAGTTTTATCAATAAGTATATAGTCAATATTCTGAAAACACATTTTTACTTTTACAATACTATATAAAGATACATTACAACACTATATTTTATTATGAACTGTTATAAATAACTTGAAATCTAGTTTCTAAAACTGTTACCTGATTGTAACACACATAAACTTCTAAAAGTGATGCGAGTAAAATTCGCGCGCGTTCTATAGGATAAATAATACATATAATAATTGAAATAAATTGTGCCATTCATACTATTTTTTACTCCCCCTCCCAAATTTTTTCATTCGTTACAATAATGTTACTTAAAAATTCAAATTATTCAGAAAGAATAAAATAGACACTAGCTTATATATGCCCCCAAAATAAATAAAAACATATAACAGAACTCTTACTATACAAAACATGTCATCCCATTGCGCACGCGCTAGAATCCAACTTTTACTACCTTAATCCGTTACGGTATCTGTGTGGCTTGTTCGAACCAATTCAGTAAAAGGAAAATCTATAAAAAGAGGAACAAATAAAAAAAACACGACAGGGTAAAAAATAACCAAAAAGGCATACGCCAACCCGCATCTTATGTTGACAAAGAGAATATATTCTGTTTATTATTCTCTTTCTCATTCTCTTTTTGTTTTGTGTTCGATATTGAATAAAATCTTCGGTTCTCATGTAGTCAGTCCTAAAGCAAATATAATTCGTTCTGACCACTCTGTGTTTGATCGGTTTTCATCCGTAAATGGAGGTATATGAATGTTCTCAGTGAAAAAGATCCGATAAAACGCTGCGTTGTTTCGTTAAAAACTTCTTTCAGCTGCGCGAATATTGTTCTATTTTTTATGGAATCTTTTTCACGGGCATTGAAACAAAGAACACACACCAAAAAAATAATAGTGTGACTTGAATAATAAATTATTCTATTAGCTAAAAATGTAATTTTCATTGTTGTAACCTCTAAATGCACCATTAAGATATACAATCACCTCTTTTCTTGATTCAGAAATATATTAAATACATTGTAATGGATATCTGATTTATAATTTACCAATATATTTTCAAAGGCGCCCGTAATAACATCCTGTGTTTTTCGCGGGACACATAATTTCTCTCTCTTTTGTTTTAATTACTTTTGTGGGAGCTTTGACCGTATGTTTATTCAATGGAGAAAATTTGTTAGAAAATAATTTGTTCTTAAAGAAATTAATTAGAGGTATTTTTCTGATTACGTTCTGGAGCGAGACATCGTAGTAAGTTATGATATTATGTTTGCTTTAAATTAAAGTCATTGAGAATAGACTAAGAGCAGGGGTGGGCAGACTTTTCCAGGGTACCGGCTACTTCTAATTTTTTCAAGGTGTTGCGGTCCACCCAGTGGCGTAGGTGTAGTGAACTAAAAGAAAGTAAGCAATACAGTTGGACCTCCATTTTACGAGCCTCTATTTTATGAATTTCTCTATTTCGCGAACTTTTTCGCGGAACCAAGAACATTTTGTGCTTTTCTTCGTAAAATGGTGTCCAAATAGTGATGTGCATTTTCTATTCATCGAAATTTTTTTCTCTCTTATCATTCGATTTTTTTCTCCGTATATTTTTTATGATACCGTATTTACTAGAATCGAAGGGGAAAAAATGTATGGATGTTTATAGCAATTTTATATATACAGCTTCATGCACGTTTTTGAAAGTTTTAATACTGATAAAATAACTAATTATTCAGTTCTCTTAGTTTTCCTTTTAAATTTATTTTAATTTCGTAAAATTGGATATCGATAAATTATATTTTAGACTATTTTTCAATTTTCACAAAATCTTGTTGAGAATTTCGGAGTACGGCTTAGAATCGAGGGCGGCTTAGATTCGAATAAATACGGTATTTCCTGACCATCGTACGATGGAACGATTATTAAGTCTTTGTGAAGGTGGTCACCCCAAAATATCGTGGTGGTCCCCCGGTCTATCGCGAACGACTTAATGCCCACCCCGGACTAAGAGATTTTAACAACAAATTTGTTTATGACTTGTGGCGCGGTTTTGGTGTGATAGAGTTGACGCATTCAGCGCTCTATCCGCCAAATTCACCAGAATCTTGTTTGCCACCGCCCACTGAGGTCAAATCTTTGCTTGGATGCCCATATGTTTGGGGTAACTAATTCTTTAGTTAAATAAAGTAATTTAAATAAGCATAGTAGTTACATCATTGTCAACTAAACCTTTTCATTTCTTTTGTGATATTTTTATTACTGCTTCCTTTTGGTTCTACATTTCTTATTGCATATCATATACACTCAGTGACCAAAAATTAAGCAGCCCCTGCTATTCACTATTACTATCGCGTAAAAGACCGCCTCTAACCTTTATGAAAGCAAATGTTCTGGACTTTACTAGTTCCTAAAATCGTCGAGCATATATACTGACCCGTGTTAACGAAATGGCAGCTCTGAATCTGCTCAATTCGTCGCACAAATACTCAACTGTGTTGCGATTGAGTGACTGAGGGAGCCATTGAGTACTTGAAACTTTGAATCTGTTTCTCAAATCAATTTGGGTAATTTCAACTTGTTGTCAGATGCCTTCCTTACAGGAAATGATTAAGATTAACGAGAAACAATATGCGTACGTGATCATAGTTGACTGATTTTGACATCCTTTTTCTAGATTAATTGTCAATTAAACAATTATTTCCTGTTTGAGAATTTTTTTATTTTCTCCTTTAAGGGTATCCAACTACCTCAAATTGGGAATTTCACCAAAAATTGACAAATTTTTTTGATTTTATTTTATGGACCATCTTATTAGTTTTATAAAAGTACCAATTTTATTATTTCCGTCCACTAGAGCAAAAACTACAAGTGTTTTAGTAAAAACAGATGCATTACTTTAAACAAGACGTCATACTTTAAAATGCGTTTTACTCGAAATGTGTGTTTTTTTTTAAATACTCAAACGGGGACAGAGGTTGCTCAAAAAGCTTGGAAAATAATTGAGTGAAATTTTTTGTGTGTTTTAACCTTCAGATTTATCAACCTGTGTTTTATTACAAAATTTACAGTCCCTTGTGTGAATAGAATCACTATTTTTTCAAGCAATTTCATATAATAACTGAGATAAAGTGCTCTAGTTTTTGTAAAAATTAAAATATCTCTAATCCTAAAGGTCATTTCAAAAATGTATAACATAGGAACACTTCAGAATTGAAAAATTGAGAATTTGTTCATAAACTTTTGGTACAGAATAGTACCCAGTTTATGTTATTTTTTGTAAATTTTTACCCATTTTTCCCGTTTTAGAAATAACAATTTTTTTTTCTCTTCTTAATTTTAGCAAATTTTCTTAAAATGTACTAACCAAATCTGAAAACGACAAAATATCTCCATATCTCCATTTTTTTTTTAAAGTTGTCGCAAGTAGTCGGATACCTGAACTAAAAAGATTTTCCAGACAATACGAGTATTTTGTAATCGGAAATATCCTAAACTTTTTTTTCTAAGATTAGTTATGCTCCAAAAGGGCCACGTTTTAGCTAAAAATGAATTAACACCTAACCACATCTAAATTTTGTTATTAATTTATTGTTCAATGTTATTCACCACAAAGAACTTAATTTTAAAAGCATATTATATCAAGAAAGTGTTAATTTTTTAATGCTTTATTCCTTGGAAGTATTTTTTAAATATCGTAACCCTTTGATATGGTTAACTCTTTTGTCTGAAACAAGATATCAATCATTGGCATGGCCAAGTAATTTTAGCGCGTTTTTCACATGTACTTTATAATAATGCAAGTAATTAACTTTTTACTAACAGAAAGAAGAGAAGAACTGCACCACTCCTTTAAATGTACTACTATTGAGTTGAAATGAAAAAATTCTGGGAAAATTTTGTGGAAAATTCGGAAAATTTTGTGGAAAACTCGGGAAAATTTTATGGAAACTCAGAAATTTTTGTGGAATACTCGTGAAAATTCGGGGGAAATTTTGAGGAAAACTCGCGAAAATTTTGTGTAAACTCAATAAAATTTTGTGTAAACTCAGTAAAATTTGGGATAAATTGGTAAAATCCCGAGATAAGGAAAATCTTGTTTAAAATTTGGAAAATTCCATGGAAACTCGAGAAAATTTGAAATATTTTAGGAAAATTTGGTACGATTTTGCTGAAAACTAGGTAAAATTTGAGAAAATTTTGTTATAAACTAGCGAAATTCAGGAAAATTTGTAGGGAAATTCGGGAAAACTATGGGAAAATTTAAATATGATTCGGCTCATCTAGGGCACAAATGCGACCAAATGCCGAAAACCCGAGGTCAGTTGGTTGCTTATTGGCTGAGAAAAAGGTACGACAAAATATGGAACGAAGACGAAGATGAAAACGAAATTTGCGTCCTAATAGCGCTTTTGTTCCACTGCGTGAAAAACGCGCTAAAAAGCAACTCGATGTGATTCAAAGCCGCAAAGGTTGAGCAACTCGATGGTAGGCATCATCATCTGATACCGTTATATTTTTTTAAAAAATAATCTGTCCTTTTATTATTATTAGCTTTAAGTTATTTTATGAATAATATTTCATCTTGAGAATCCATTTAATGCTATGAACCCTCAAAATAATTTTTTTGTGAACTCCTTCATATTTTTGACAGCCCTGGGGATGCATCACGATTTTTAAACGCCGATATAAAATCTCAAAACAGTGACAAACAAGTTCGAAACAAACAAGTAAAACAAATATGAAGGGTTGACGCGCTCTTAAAAATATCACCAGATAAGATCTCTCATTCATTAAAAAAGAAGATGAAAGAAAACACAACAAGGCGCATCAAAGAAAAGCACAATCGTGCATATAAATTCGAAGCTAATCAACAAGGAACCCTGCGTGCCACTTGAAGCATTTCTTTCCTTAACTACTATAATGAATATATGAATGAGAAATACGATTGTGACTCAAAAAGCTTGTCTCCGGCTCTATCACCACTTTCCTGTCAAAGGATCCTACGTACAGGGCAGAGCTCACATGATGTCCTAACACGCCTCGCCTTTGTTTTCTTCTGATCAGTTCGATGAATTATTTCTGTCACTAAAACGTCCCCCCTCCGGCGTTGAATTCTTTCAAGTGATTCATATCACTATCAACCGACCACCCCACCGAAGTCTTTAATATTCGTTATTAAAAAAAAAGATCTCGGCTATTGTTGGGGAATGTAAATGCGAAATGGCGTTCGAAGTGTCACGATTGGTGTTTGGGTGTAGGGTGTGTGATATGAATGCGTTGTGAAGAGAGTGTGTTTGCACGTTCTAAAAGATGTAGGCAAAGGTTCGGCCTTCGCAGGTATAAACACAATACAGACTCTTACCTCTCCCTCGTGAAACAAAGTTAAGCATTTGATTAAGTTTTCAGCAGGTTGTTCTTTGTTGTGGTTTTTTGTATGGTATTTACATGTAATGAATATTCGTACAAAAAAGTTTCAATGTATCAATTTTATTCTAACCAGAGTTTGTTATGTTTTCATGCACGGTTTTTGTATACAGTTCCTTCTTTGTACCTGTTGAATAAACGTCTCATTTTATCTCCGTCACTTCATTTTGCTTATTCAAAATATTCAAATTACAGGAGTCCAGCAGTTTTCTCGGATTAATTATAGTGTCTAGACTTCGAATTGTTTCTAGACCAAATTATACAATAAACTAAAACTAAATGCTCTTTTTGTATCAAAAGAACTAATGGACAAACTCAACTTGATAAGCGGGGGGGGGGGACAATAGTTAACAAAGCAGATGCAGCAACACAGATATTCACTTATTTGTGAACTAGTGGAGTACCCAGACCTTTCTTATAAGAGGGGGAGGGGCTATATTCTAAAATACACGTAGACAAATACCTAGGATATCTTATACAGGGTAAAAAATTGAAATCTGTTGGTCTATGGAGAGGAGGGGTGAACCCCTTAACCTCCCCTTGTGTATGCAACTGATACGAACAGATTAATTCAAGATTGATCGTTTGTTTCATTCTGTTGGAACTTCCTTTTTTTAGCGGGTGAAACCTCAAAGGGGGAGGGGCTATATTCTAAAATACACGTAGACAAAATCACCTAGAGATAATCTATACGGTAAAAATTGAAAATCTGTTGGTCTATGGAAGGGGAGGGGTGAACCCCTTAACCTCCCTTGTGTATGCAACTGATACGAACAGATTAAATTCAAGATGATCGTTTGTTTCATTCTGTTGGAACTTCCCTTTTTTTTAGCGGACGAAACCTCAAACTGAACTGTTAGCTGTAACTTTTAAGAAGAGAAGTGGCCGCGGTAGCGTAGTGGTCAAGGTTGTAGCATCGTGACTGGCTTGCCACGAGTTCGAGCCCAGTACCATAAAGACCGCCATGTAGGAGAGCGATGCACGTTAAATCTGTCGAGAGCTCAAACACGTCTCCCGTTGGTGTGGTAGAGGGGGGGGGGATTATTAGCATGCTAAAGAGGAAATTGTGCAGAAGAAAAAAAATATTTGAGCCGACAGACCACTTGGTTAGATTTTATGAAAAGTTCTACATCCAATAACTTTGGCTTACGATTTGTATTTGTGTTGTCTAAGAATTTATTAAAATTAAGTTCCAAATTATTTTCTTTCGTTTACGGCCCCAACTAAAATAATTTATATGTATTTATATGCGAATTATATTCCGACTACGAAGTTATCGCTCAGCCTCACCTGTCGTATAAGTTTGGCGTATTACTCTATTCTGTTTGAAATCTGTTCGGGGATGATAGAATCAACGAAACTTTGTAACTTTGATCTCAACAGCATGCTAAACCTCATCAGAGCAGCTTTTCCGCATCCCCGTTTTTTACTAACCCTGTTCTAAAAATAAACATTATGGTTTTGAAGTAGTAAGCAAAGTAGCGCATAAGTATGTTGTAAGTAAAGCAGAAACAAGTATAATTTATTTAATTTCGCAGCTCCAGTTCGAGTTACTGACATATTCAATCCAAAAACACATTTATAAAATCAGTAACGTACTGTCAACATCAATTTAATTCGAAAATGTTTAGTGCAAGATACCCAAAAACCAAACAGAAACTGATTACGGAACAGAATCCCCAAGGAATCATTCTAATTCCGTTCTTTCTTTAAACTCAGTAAATTAGTTTCCGCTGCATTTTAATTGAATCCGTTTTTATTCTTTTACAGCAATCTTTCAAAAATAAGCTTCCGTCGAGATTTAACAAACCCTAACGAAAATCAGAAAAAAATGCTTCTATAGGCAAACATATACAACAAAGCCTCATCGGAGACAAATATCATTAGGGTTTTCAAAGACGCTTTTGAACCCGACAGGGCCGTTTCCGTATTGTCTGGGAAAAAGTTAATCCGAGCCGAATATTATTACCAGCTTTAAATGACTGAATTAGTATTCTTTTGCGTGTTGGAGACTTTATTTTTTGAAAGGAATGATTTACAGAGAGCAAGTGTTGCGAATGATTTACGCTTGTCAGCGATTGAACTTGAACCGGAAGTCACGAGAATTCATGAAATTGTACTGCTCCCCTCATTCGTCAAGTGATCGTGATTCGTGAAGTGATTATTTCGTTGTAATTGAAGTGATCAGACGTCTCATTTTGACTGGTGAAGAAGAAAATAAGCC